>BDUI01026605.1:20459-30653 GCA_002335545.1 Apodemus speciosus | reverse complement strand
TTCTGCAAGTATATTAAGTGCTCTTAACCACTGAGCCATCTCTCTGGGCTCCCCTTCTCTTGGATTTAAAGAGGGTGTAGCACTATAAGTCTAATTGTTGCTTTGTTATGTGTTACAATGACCTCTTCGTGCAGAGGTCATGTAAGAAATAGAATTAAGTAAAAATATCTGAGGTCAGATTAAAAATGTACAGAAAGATTTCGATTCTGTGAAAACAACATAAATGCTTATTAGAATAGGCTGGGTATAGATAGAACGGCAACGAGCACTAACTCTTGGTGATGGGATTACAAGGAAAAGAGAAGAGGGAGAAGAGGGTGTGTGTGTGTGTGTGTGTGTGTGTGTGTGTGTGTGTGTGTGCACACGCGCGCGTGCGTGCACGGGCACATGCATTCATATGCCATAGCATATGCATGGAGGTCAGAGACACAAGCAAGGTGTCAGGACTTCCTTCCTCCTGTTTAAGACAGGGTCTCCTTGTTTTCTGCCCTGTGCTCCAGGCCAGCTGGCTCAGGAGCTTTCAGGGAATCGCCTGTTTCCACCTCCCATCTCCCCACAGAAGTGTGGAGATTACAGAAGCTCATGCTGTGTGCCWGGCTTTTATATAGGCTCTGGGGATTCAAACTCAGGTCTTCACACATGCATGGTAGCAGTTTTACCCACTAAGCCATCTCCACAGTCCCACAAGTAAGTTTTGTCTTCCCCTGTCTGTGAAGTTATGAATTCAGTTTTTTATAAGGAAGGATTTTGTCTTTATAATAAAAAAAAAAAAAGAATATCATGTGAGGCATTATATCGAGGTTAAGGAATAGACAAATCTGTCCTGCCTTCATTCCACGGTAACCAGCAGGTCACTGGATACACGTGTGTCCTCCCAACACACCTGTGGCAGCAGCAGGTTCTTGCAGGCAGACATCTGTGTCCCAGAAGGTACCTGTCACATTAGATGCCTGAGACAAGGTTTTCTTACCCGAGTCTAACCAGGCCCTGATGACAAACAACAGGTACAGAGAGCCCAGCCTTGCAAATCTGCTTAATCAAAGCCCAGGGGAGAGTCGTCGCCATTAAGCAGGGTTTTTATTTCCTTCGGGATGAAGATATTTTAGAATAAATTTCTCTCTTATTCTAAAGAATGAATTCTTAAAAGAGAGGATACATTCCCCACATGCCTTCCCTACAGCTGCCTGGCTTTTTTTTTTTTTTTTTTTACAAGTAGATGAGAAACTGCAACTCTACCATCTCTGTGATAAATTAAGGCTCCTACTAGCAGACGGAGCAACGGAAGGTTGTTTGTAACATTAATACTCCCGGGGCCTGAAATCACGGCATCGGGGCTGCATATCAACGTCTGGCAGAAACAAATCAGTTGCAAGATAAAATCCAATAAACTACATCTCTGCTCGATGCCCATCAAAAATACCCATCTTACTTGCTTGGGAATATATCCTTCAGATTGGTTTATTTAAGGCAAGACAACTGCCAGAGCCCAGGCAGCCGGGCAGCTGGGCTGCCTGCCAATCCCAAGCAGGTGTGGGGTCTCTTTTTGGGGCTTGGAGAAAGATCTTTAGTTTCAGGAAGTCTTTATTAGAAGAGAAGTCATCATGGCTATCACTCAAACTCAACTTTGATAAAATGCTGATAATATACATGCATGTGTGAATTGATTTGATTATCCAGGGATTTATGACATGGCAGAATTATACTTTGACCCAGAAATAAAGTTTGGCCTAAGGTATACCCTAACCACAGACTCAGCCAAGCCAGAATCTGTTGAAGCCAGAGGTGAAAAACTGTTTGAAAGCAGGTGACCTTGAGCCAGGGTTAAAGTAAAGACAAAGGAGAGTTGCAGAAGCCGTTATTAGCTTCCTGACTAGCACAGATGACTTGATTCTATCAACCTGTCACCCTGAAAGGCCCACAGCTCAGTCCTAGAGGAAAGAACAAAGCCACAGATAAGATTTCAAGGGTTGAGCAGAGCAAATTGGAAACTCAATTTGGTGGACAAGAAGAGGAGGAGAGTGAAGCTCTCTCTGGTTTCTGATTTTCCCCATGAGTTCAGATAGTTCATGGGCCCAATAACCCATGTATGCATATATACATAAGTTTATACATACTCATGTTATATATCATATCATATCATATCATATCATATCATATCATATCATATCATATCACAGTGTGACCACACACTTGTGAGTGTGAAAGTCGAGAGACTTGTGGAAGTCTGTGTGTTTCCTTCCATCATGTAGGCCCTGGCGATTGAATAAAGCTCATTGAAGCTCTGTTTAGAAGATTTCAGTAGCRTAGGGTGGGTGAGGGGCAAGACAGGCAGGACACCAGCATGTTTCTTCAGTAAATGGGGGTGCATCGATTGTGGCCTGGAGAATGCCCACGCAGAGGGCTTGGGGTAACAGAATACCAGAGCAGGGCCCACATTTTGAAAACCATGTTAGTTTTCTCTATGTGGTCTCTTCTTCCCTTGGAGAGGGAGCCATCTTTATGGCCACTAACCACTCTTTATCCTGGTTTCCTTAGCCTAGGAGCAAGGGCCGAGTTGCCCAGTGTTATGTGTGTGGACATGAGAAGGATCTCTGAACATCGGAGAATTGAGACGGGCTGAGAGTCAGTACACTTCCCTGTCTCTGATCCCCGGGGGGGTGGGGGTGGGGGCCCAGAACAGTGTTTGGCACAAGTGAGGCCATTTGATAAACATTTGTTGGATAAATATTTGCAGGAGGAGTGACAGGACAGGGTGGCCAAACAAACAACACACATTGCAATAGGCTTCACCGAAAATCAATTAGGCAGGCTTAGGAAAATCAGGCAATACAAATATTAAAGGTTTTTGTTGTTGTCTTTGTTTTAATAGATATGAATAAAGCAGCCCAGTGCTTTATTTAAGGTCTTCCCTGTAAGGCTGGAAAGGTTCAGGCACTTGGGGTACTTCCTAAGGTCAACCAGAAGGTTTCTCTGAAGGAACTCAGAATCTACGCTTGCCAACCAAGTGAGTGGTCCTCTGCTCTGTCTCAAATGAATGCAGACATCAGGAAGAGAAGCCGTCCAACATGGCTTTCAAACTGTAGGCACTGTCCTGTAACCTGTTCCTGCCATTCCTGTGTGTGGGTATCCTCCCTGCCACTGAAGATACACTCCCTACTGAGGATGGCGTGCTGGTGTTCTGCCGTGCCGTCCTACACCTCCCTCAGGCCTCTGGAATCTTTCAGGATGGAGATCTTTTCTTTTGACAGCGTTCAAAAAGGACCTTGCTGGCTTTTGCCATCATCATTTTCATGACTGAATTTTCTGATTCTTTATCACAGATGAGCCGTTGACTCCTGCTATTGGACTATAGCAGCTCTGAGAACCTTCAAAGAGATGAACCACACAGGCAGTGCCGGAGCACCCCAGGGAACCCATGAGAAGGGCTGGGACCACTGAGCAGGAGACCTCGGTGTTGAAACGGTTCTTGCTCCTAGCCCAGAGTTGTGCTTTTGTCCCAGGTTTGTGTTCTTACTTGCTTTCTCTCAGAAATGGTGCATTTCATAACCAGAGWCCTTCAGTCAAGGACCACAATAGCTGCCAGATTGCTAAATGCTGAGCATTTCATTATAGATAATGGGTTCACCTACGTGTGGAAAGCAAGAAACCAGTACATGGAGAACATACTCAGAGAGTGTGAAGGCTTCAGCCAGTGTGCCTGCTCTATGCCTGCTTGCAGCACCATCTGCCAGTTGAAGACCTTGACCTGGCTGTGCCTGCTAAGAAGCCAGGCCGAAGTTTTGAGTCATGATTTTATCTACTGACTATGAAGCTCTCGGGACAAGTGTCTGGCACAAGTCCTAGATGTCATGATTCAGACAAGAGAGTAGACAAAAGCTCCAGTCTGCTCACCCATACCTACAGATTATAAGTGGCATTGGATGTAGGCGCTGGGCCATGATAGCTAGATATACACTCTCTCCTTAAATCCCAACAAAGAGGCTACAAAGTGGGTACCAGTATTGTCCCTACTTGCAAGCTGGAGAACTGAGGCGCAATGGGTTTATTTAATTTATGTAAGGTCATTAAGCTAGTGAGCAATGGAACCTAGTTTCCTAAGTCCCAGTGCTCCTAGCTAGCAGAGGACAGCCTGCACCAAAATGCAAACCTGGGAGAACTTGGCAGGAAGCAATCTGACACCTGACAGCATTGCATATTCACTGAGCCCATGAACCCCCAAAGACTGAACAGTCAGCCACATGAGACTTTGCTTATGACTATATTAGAAATTACCTTTGAACCCCAAGCTCAGGGCCTGYGCACTCCCAGGTCAGGGTGTAGTAGCTCATGGTATCAGGTGGTACTTTCCTGTCCACTCTCTGTGATTAATGTATGACTTGGGAGTTCATTACTGGCCCATCCCAGCAATGTCCTCAGCCCTCCCTGAGGCTTGCTGCAAGATCAATTTTCCCAGCAGAGAGAAAACTACAGACTCAGCTCCTGCCTAGATTTTATCACCTGCTCCAAAAAAACTGGGGGAAAACAGAACAGTTTAAAGGCAAATGGGAACAAGATGCAGAGCATGTTACTAGGGATGCCGTGTTCACAGACCCCACACAGACCTTTCCGGTATGCAGGAAGAAATATGGTTCTGACCCCCAGTATCTATGGTGACTCAGAAGAACAGACTTGGCATTAGAGTTGGAGTCCACATTTGAAGTCCTGTGGTCACAGGACCCATCTGTGAGACAGGGACAGGATAGCCAGCTCTCCAGCAACAATGATGTCTATATAGCTCTGTTGGTGAAAACCTTCCCAGAAGCCATCAACAGTTTCAGCCATTTGTATTTCTGCTGCTTGGTCCTNGAAACTACACAAATACAGCAGCCTCGTTCCTCAATCTTGATCTATTCTGGATCCTCAACGGGCATCACAGACACACACAATGCTGGTAATTAACAAACCGTGTGACCAAGGATCTACGGGCTTCTGAGAAGGCCTATAATCTCACACCATTTAGAGACTTGGAGCTTACACTCAACAACAACCCARTGCAATGTTTCAGATTATTTTTAAGCAGAGACTTAAYGCAATCATGTGAGTACGTTTTCAAAGAATTTCACACACCAGATTTTTAGGACGCATGTCATTCAATTATGCTTCCGCATATGGTGAGTGATATTTGAGGCAGCTTGCGTGGTTTTCAGTCYTCTGCATTATAAATTATGTATCGTATGCCACAAAAAGATAAATGTGTACACTGGCTCTTATTTATATTTAGCAATGCCCATCTTCCCAGAAAGAAAAGCAGTGTGTTTTACATGGGATTTTACATGGCCTGAGATGCTGATAGGGTAGGCTTGACTGAGAGGTGATGCCGGGAAGTGAGTGAGCTGTAGTTTTATCCGATTTTTATCTCAGGTGATGTGCATGTACCAACGCAGTTGGCCATAGAGGCCAAAAGAAGGTGTCAGATCCCCTGAAGCTGTAATTACAGATGATTGTGAACCGCCAAAACTCAGGACCTCTGCAACAGCAGTATATGCTCACATTGCTGAGGCACCTCTCCAACCCCTGACCGACTAGGATTTTCTACCATCTCCTATACCCCCACCCAGAGGCCTGCTCCTCTGTTCCTTACCTTCTATAACTGTCACTTTGCTTCGGTGGTGCTTTGCCCCCGCTGTAAGCACACTGCTTCTTGGTATGGATGTAGTCACATCATTTAGATCCAAGCAGGATGGAACTGTTTTCCTCTCCATAAATATACATCGCTTGCTATTTCATACAAACAAAGGTTACATTATACTCTTTTGTCACAGAGAGCAACAGTCGCCCCTAGAACAAGAAATAGCACACTGAATGCATGCCAGTGCAGGAGGGCTTAGGTGATGCCAGCAGCAGGTGACACTGTCAACTGTAATCTGTCCTGTGCCCATGAAAAAGACAAGGGAGGGATGCACCTGGGTAAATTGAGTGGCATGTGGTAATACATATCTATTGCCTCTAAATTAAAACATTTCCTCCTGGAGAGAGGACAGAGGCTTCTAAGACTCCAGAAGTGCAGAGATKCTCAGGCACCCCAGCTCTAGGCTACRGGAGCAGTAAATGCTTGCTAGGGAGAGAATACTGTTTCCGGTGGAACTGCCTGCAAGCTGTGCCATGAGCTCCAGGAGTGCAGCTCGTGTGAGTCTTGCCCAGGCTGGGTGCTCTTTCATCACTGTAGTTCCCTTTGCATCATCCACGCTCCTATTACTAGCCCCCTCCATGTTCTTGTAAGCCACGAATTTACCGGTTAACCAAGCTAGACTAGGGTTGAACCATTTCTTTGGCCCTATTGTCATTGTTCACATCATTGGAAAAATCCCACAATAAGAGAGAACATCCCATTCCAATGCCAATGGTGAGGAGGGTAGCGAATAAGAACTCAGTAGTCATCCTGGTTGTCTAGGTGGCAAGATTGAGGGTGCCCATGTACCTTGACCACAGGCCAGCCATGAATGAGAAGAGAATCTCTTTCTTCAGAAGTAAGGCTTGACGGGCATTGGTGGTGCAYGCCTTCAATCCCAGCACTTGGGAGGCAGAGGCAGGCAGATCTCTGTGAGCTGGAGGCCAGCCTGGTCTACAAGAGCTAGTTCCAGGATAGCCAGGGCTACATAGAGATACCCTGTCTCAAAAAACTAAAGAGAGAGAGAGAGGAAGAGAGGTGGGGCAGGGTGGGGAGAAGAAATCTGTAGAGAGGAGGAAGAGACAAGAGCACAAACAGCAGAGCGGGAGAGAGCAGCATGGGGGAGGGGCTGGAGAGCGAGGAACACTGCCGGAGCCACAAGTGTCCCTGGGCAGTGGTCACTGCCTGTTGCTATGGAGCCACGAAAGGACAGTCTAGACACAGGCAAAAACTAGATCTGTGACATAGAGGAGAATTGTTCAAAGCTGTCCCCAAATGCAGCAAAGAGAGGAGAAGACAGGGCGGGTAGGCGAGTCCCTGTCCTTACTGCGATGGCAGACAAAGCGGGACACGAGTCATCACGAGTAAGAACATGTTTTTCCTGAAGAGCAGAGCCCCGTTGGGATGTTCTTTCCATTCCATTCGTTATTCTGGAACATGTTGAGTGACACAGACCCATACTTACTTAACCCAAATAAAACACTTCAGTAATGACAAGAAAGAACAAGTGGTTCCAGCAATTTAGCAAGGAAACAAAGGAACAAAGAGATGTTGTTGTTATTTTGCAGAAGGAACAAAATCAGGGCCCCCTTAGACTGTTCCTGCAGAACACAAAACGCTGGAAGACAATGGACTGATATCTATAGACGCAAATGGGAAAATAATTCTATGGAAGAGTTATAGGAGGGGAGGTGTCTTTTGTATACAAAAGTGTTATATTCTTAGAGCTGCAGCATTTGGGCTAAAATAACACGTACGTGCTCCTGAACTGCAGGGGGTAGATGATTAACACGACCCAAGAGAAGAAAAGGAGCACCTGGAAGGGAAGCCTCCATGGACCAAGCAGCTCCACAAGGAAGAGGTAAAATCTAAGTAAGTGATGTGCTTGCTTACAGAGTGAAGAAACTACCAACGTTTTTTTTTTGAAAATAAAGACTAAGAGGTTGTTTTTGTTTTTGTTTTTGTTTTTGTTTTTGTTTTTGTTTTAAATTTACTCGGCCCTAAATCTATAACAACAATGACAACAGTAGAAAGTAAGAATTGATAGATGTGGGGGAGAAATGGGAGAAAATGCCACGGACTATTCAAATGAATACTGGGATTCAAATCCTAGAGTGTCAACRTATRTGAGAATTGGAGGAAGGGAAATTCAAAAGGTGAAGAAACCCAGACACTGTAAGCTAAGTAATCTGCCCAGATCTCCATGGCTAGAAAGTAGAATGTCTGATCTTGAACAGAKGAGCCTAGTTCTAGAACTCASACTCGATGGCTTTGGTACCAAATTGAGAGCTCAGTGGTTAAAGACCCATAAGTTCTTCTGGGCCACTGGAGGACAGGTGCTAAGCCAAGTCCAGAAATCATTCCCAATGTAGAGTCTGCTCTTCAGGATAAAATAACAGCCAGCATCATTCCAATGAGGAATGCTTAGAACAGAAGCTCATGCATTATGTGCCTTGGCTTTGGTTTTCGGAAGGTCTTGTGTTACCATTCATTTTTTTTTTTTTTTTGTCAACCTTGGAAGAGGGAATCTCAGAATCGAGATGCTGCCTCCATTAGATTGGCCTGTAGGCAACAATTCTTGATGGATGTGGGTGGGCTGGGCCCACTGTGGATGGTGTCACCCCGAACAGGTGAGCCTGGGTAGTATAAGAAAGCAAATTAGCAAGCCACAACTAGAAGACCAATTAAAAGTAGAAAAATATTGGCAAAATGGGTGCTGAAAAGCTAAGTCTTTAGTAGATAAAAAAAAAAAATGTTATCTTACAAATCAATAGTGAAAAAGAGGAAATACATCAACAGAAAAAAGGACAAGGAAGCAGGCTAGCTACTGTAAAATCAATACAGGTCCCARTAAACAGATGAAAACATGGTCATCACCATCAATAATCAAAGAAAGGCAAATTGAAACAATGAAATACCATTTCGATATTATTGAGTTAGTAGTGATTTTTAGAAATGCTAGTACTCAGATTGTGTGATAGGGAGGAAACATGAGCTCTCATTTCTGGTGGGGATGTGAGCTGAAATAACCTTTCAAAATAGCGATTTGACACTAYGCTTTTAAAGAGCTAAAGTTCTGGATATGTTCTCTAAATGTTAACAGCATGGTGATCAGGCTAAGGAAAAACTTAGGAATACATAGACAAAGAAGTAAGAACTATCTAAGACACTAAATGCTTGCTTGTTTTTGTTTTGTCTTTTTCTTTGCTTGGGTCTAAAAGAAAAGCCTGGAATTGTTCAGAGATGTGTAGATGATGATTGTTGATATCTGGATGGTAATTCTAAAACACTTTTTGTGCTTTGTTGCATTTGTTGAATTGATGATGATGATGGGTAGTGMTGTCATCTTAAGAGAACMCACTATCACCTGGAAGACCAGCTGTAGGCATGCCTTTGTGGGGGATTATCTTGACTGCCCCAACTGAGGTAGGATGACCTGCCCACCGTGGGTGGCATCATTCCCTGGCTGGGGTCCCGGGCYGTGTAAATGGAGAGTCATTCTCTGCCTCTTGACYGAGTGTAATGTGGCTGTTGGTTAAAGCTCCTGCCACTGTGACTTCCACATCATGAAGGGTTCTGCCTTTGAGCTATGAGGCCTTCTCCCTCAAGTTGCTTTTGTCAGAGCAACAAGAAAAGGGACTAAGACTATGACCTTTCCCAAAGCCAGATTACAAAGGATTACTATCGTCTGACCCAAAGCAAAGAACAACATTAACAATAATCTTTGTATGGAGTGCTTCTTTGAGTCATATAATTCAGTGAGACCGGATTATTATATTTCAAATACCAAGGTCTAGAAGGAAACAGACATTTGTAGAATCAAGCCTGGAATTCTAGGTACGTGTCAGGTGGGACAAATGTCCCCRCAGTAAAGATGGGGCTTTCCTCCTGCTTCTGGCCCCTAAGCTCCTGTTGCCAATCCCACTGTGAATGCTGCCTACAAGACTCYCCAAATGCTACTATTTGTTMTGATTGTTGTTAAAGCCTACAGCCCACTTCCTCACCAGGGCTTTTGCCTTGTAAGCCAGAATATGCCCACTGTTTCTCAGACATACAGGAGCTGGGCACTAGCCACTGCCCATATAGATAGCTCTTTTCCAAATATTCTAGACACAGAGCCCACCCTCTGCTCATACCCTGGCATCTGACACCTGGTTAGGTGCTGAGCTAGCCTCACGAAGCAGGTGCTGGGCGAGGGCCTGTATGTGTGGGGTCCTTCTCCTGGTCTGCTAGCCCAATCTAGCAATACAGAGGAGAACCCCAAGGGGTGCCTTCTATCTCCAATGGCAGAGCTGCCTCACGCCTTTCAGAGAAGGGTAATAGCAGTAATAACAGTGCCTGGGCCCCACTGACACTTTCCATACAAGAACTAACTATGCTTTTCCAACCAGACATTATCCCTCCTTTCCCAGTGAGATGTCTTTCATAGAAAATGTTGTTGTTTAACAAGAATCATTTCAGCCTTAAGAGGAGTGAGAATTCAAAACAAGTCATCCCTAAGATCTCCTTATCAGAGAGAAGGAACAGAAAGCCTTCAACCACATGTA
>BDUI01026600.1:15287-25288 GCA_002335545.1 Apodemus speciosus | reverse complement strand
AGAGAGACTTAAATCTAATTTCTTGTTTTTTGTTTCTTCTTTGCGCACAAGTACTAACAAACCACACCAACCCCATCTCTTGGAGCCCTAGCATTTATATACCTTCTGAAAAGTTCCCAGAATTACAAATGTTATACACAACAGACGTTGGCGAAACCATGCCTCTATTAGAGTATAAGACAAATTGTAGTCAGCTGCTGCAAAGCAGTCCTATCTCCCCACACCTAGGGTTTTGTTTTGTTTTGTTTTGTTTTTGATTTGGTTTTTTTGAGACAGGGTTTCTCTGTGTAGCCCTGGCTGTCTTGGAACTCACTCTGCAGACCAGGCTGGCCTCGAATTCAGAAATCCACCTGCCTCTGCCTCCCAGAGTGCTGGGATTACAGGTGCGTGCCATCACCACCCAGCTCCCACACCTAGGTTTAAAACGAAAACATATTCTTATATTTCTGTGATTTTTAAAGAARCCAAAATTCCAGAATCTTTCCTACAAGAAACCTTCTGGAAACAGACCTGAAGAGGTATGCTTTGGACACACAAGGGTCCATAATATACCAGGCTCAACCCTGGAGGTCTCACAGGAAATGAAGTAACAGCCTTCCTATTGTTTCTGAAATCCTGCACTGTCGGCAGCAGGGATGCACTATGTCCTTCTACTCCTTGGCAAATAGCAGACTCATCTCTCCTGTGGGCTACTTCATGAGGAACACACGAGACAGGAACARTGGAGAGGGCCTGGTGTTGGGAGCCATCTAAACTCCACCTCGCTGTCTCCAGCAGTCACCTCTCCATACTTGCGTCCACACAGAATGACCCAAAACTCCATCTTGAGATTGTTGAGGACATGGAAGAAGGTATAGATAAAAGATTAGGCACCGTGGAAGCCTTCCTCAAGCCTTCAAGTGCTTATGCTGCACTTAGATATTTAAGCATCCATGGTACTTTTTCCTCTGCGGCTAGATAAATTCCTGCACCCAACTGACTTCCAACCCTCCTAGCAAACGCAGCTCTTGCAGTCAGAACACACAYGCGCCCTCTTCTGTTTTCATATTGCTGTTCCYCATGCCCAGTATCCCTGGACTCATATGTCCTGGGCTCCATCCATCCACAGTGACACTCTAAAGTGACCTTACTATTTTTTTAGCTGCATTTAGGAAGCAGAACACTGTCATGTTTCTAACTCCCTGGCTCTTGGGACAGTGTCTGGGAAGAGAATAGACTGCAGGCACCATTAATTTCACTTTCTCTTCCTCTGGTTTCCTTTTCTCATAGAAGAGYGAGTTACGGCATCCTCAGATGAAGAAACRGGAGGAAGCAGTCACATCTGCTGCTCTGTCTGTCTCTCTGAGTACAGTGGTGGAAAACGAACCCAGGGTTTCACAGATGCCAAGCACTTGCTCACCACAGAACTACACCCCAAGTACTCACATAACTTTTATTATAGTTATTTTGTCTTAGTTGTTCATTCGGTTGATGGTGATTGTTAACCTCTCACTGTGTTGGTATATAAATTATACTCCACAASGTGTGTAAGTGTGGAAAAATGTATACAGACATACATATAGGTACAGGGTCAGGACTCTTGGTGGTCATCAACATCTAATGAGGGTCTTGGAACACATCCCTGAGGGGGAAAGGGATGGAGATACTCAAACTCTTGATGAACGGGTGTGATCGATCCAGATAAGGTCAGGGCTGTGCTATGGATCCATCACACAAGGGTCCGTCCGTTCCCTCTCCCTGCAGCATCTTCCCAGACAGCTTTTGCTGGTGTGTTTCTATTCTTCCACCAGCAGGCTCTGTCTTGGGATGACCCAGTATAACCTAGAATTAAGATTCCTAACCCCATGTTTGTGACCTGCTCACTTTCATTCTTCAGTAATGAAATATTCTATTCCAGGGGGAGTTCCCTGTGTGTGCAGTATCCTTGTGGCTGGTCACAATGCATGGGTGCCAGAGTCAGGGCCCCATCTATGTAGGACAGGAAGGAAGCTGGGGCTGAGAGGCCTGCCTGTCACTTTCTCCTTCTGTGGTTTCTTTTTCCCCAGAGAAGAGTGAGCACAGCATCCTAAAAAGAGAAAACRGGAGAGAACGGGCACATCTGCAGCTGTGTGTCTGAGCACAGTGCTAGGAAAGGAACCCAGCATGCTTTGAGCAGAACCAACACAAATAAAGAGACATAGTCATGGGGCAAGTGTATATTTAAAATTCCTCCCCCTCATTTTCTTCTTCAAATGAATCAGTCCCCACTTCTTCATAATCCTTCTCCAAGGCAGCCAGGTCCTCCCTGGCCTCGGAAAATTCTCCTTCTTCCATTCCCTCTCCAACATACCAATGTACAAAGGCCCGCTTGGCATACATGAGGTCGAATTTATGGTCAAGGCGGGCCCAGGCCTCTGCGATTGCTGTGGTGTTGCTCAGCATGCATACGGCTCGCTGGACTTTGGCCAGGTCCCCTCCTGGCACGACAGTAGGTGGCTGGTAGTTGATGCCCACCTGGGGAGCAGAGAAAGAAGACAAGCCACAGAATGACATGCGAGTCCGCCAAAGACAACATCAGGACATCTGTTGGTAACAGGCTATGATGGCAAGGCCTGGGCAAGGGTGTGGGGTGGGGCTGCAGGACGGAGCAGGCGAATGAACAAGGATGTGGGTGCATCTAAAGGATGTATGCTGGGGGGGTATAAAAGTGAGTGGGAAGGGGCATGATGGTATGAGCCTGTCCTGTCAGTGCCCTGGATCTGAGGCAGGAGGATCATAAGGGCTTAGAAACTAAAGGCTGGAGAAGAAATAAAGGATAAGCTAGTAAACAGGGGAAAATGTTAGTAGAAATCATCAAGTCAGCAGTCGTCTTGAATGCAGCCATGCCCTGAGTAGGGGCTTCTCAGGGTTATCTCAAGGGCAGGGAGCAGGAAATGCCTTCCCTGTTAGAGGCACATCAGTTTCTAGAACTCTGATTATTATCACCAAGCTTATTGCTGGATGCTTATCTGATGCCCCAAGTAGTCTTTTTGCAATAATTTTAGGGAAGTCTCTCTGTCGGGGTGAAGGGCTGTTTAAGAGGTCACAGGGAGAATCCAGAGCAGTAAATTACAAAGGTCTTCAGGGATGGTGTTACCGCTTGACAGGCCAGTCTCTAGTAAACAATGTCCTTAGGGGGAAAAAAAAAAGCAGAAACACCAACCACAGAAGTCAAAGGTCACATGCAAGCAAGCCAACCTCCCAAGGTCTGCCAGCACATTGCAGGATGGGAAGGGAGGCTTCCCCATGGGGCTCAAGCCCTAGAAATCTCCCCATGAATGCCCCAAACCAAAGCAGACCAAGAATTGTAGGAAACTGGAYGGCAGCTGTAGTGACTCTGAGAGGGCTGACAGTGAGCTTAAATTGTCAGCCCTCTCAGAGTCACTGCTTTAGGACGCGTTTCCGGATACTGCTGACTGTAAGGTACGCAGCTGCTAAAGAAGCAGCTGGCCAAGGATGTGAAAGAGATACAGATGGCCACACCATATATGTTGCTGGTGGCGGCTCTGGCCAGCGTAGGCCTCTCTCCCATCCACAGTGACATCACAGACCTGAGTAAAGTTGGGGACAAAAACCCCTGGGGAGAATGTCAACAGGTGAAGCTTAGCAATATGGATTCTGCTGGCTGGTGCCTTCCCGAAAAGCAACTACCACTTAACTCATCTTTCCGTATGGGACCTCAGAGCAAGCTTAAAATAGAGGAGAGGGGCACCCCTCTGCGTTCATCGCCCCACTCTCCCCATATGTCTCTCAGTTTATCTTCTTCCTGATCAGCTTATTTTTTTATTTCAATTCAAAAAATGAAGTCCAGTGTTCAGACGACCTTAGCTGCTTTGGTAAGAATGGCCAAACTACCACATATCTGTAGGTAGCGTCTAGAAAAGACAATGTGTGTCACAAGGGGGGGAAGGATGAGCAGGAAAACTGTGTCCCCTTGCTCAGCAGGAGCAGCACAGCCAATGGGAGAGGAGGAAGTCAGGACTTTGTGACTAACAGGACTCAGTCACATAAAGACTAGAAACTCCCTTTGTGTTACTCTAAGCAGAATAAGGCATACAAGGCAAATAGTTAACTTTTGTCATATACTGGGAACATACATCTTCTGTTCCAAGAAAGAATTATGCATCTCTAGTAATTTGAATCATGTGGTTGGCTCTAAAATTAAAATGCACCTAGAAGTGTAAAATACCCATTGAGCTTGCTTTTAGGCAAATTAAAATGAATTGCAAGTCCTCAAGGCATTGAGATTCAGGTCCCTCAGTTTAAAAAAAAATCAAGGATGGTTAACAATCATAAATAGCAGCAACCATCTTAGCAGACCATCTTTCAACAGCTGAGCATCTCAGTCAAAGCTGAATGAAATCGTTGTTGGATTTTCTTTAAGTCGTTTTCCCTCATCATCATAAAAGACCAGAAGCTCCCACGATACATTCTCCCCAATTCTCAGTAATCCCTCTGCATCCCCAGCACTGTCCCCAACCTCAAGTCATCAGTTCTCACCTTGAAGCCTGTGGGACACCAGTCAACAAACTGAATAGTTCTCTTGGTCTTGATGGCCGCAATGGCGACATTCACGTCCTTGGGTACCACATCACCGCGGTAGAGCATGCAGCAGGCCATGTATTTGCCGTGACGTGGGTCGCACTTCACCATCTGGCTGTTGGGCTCGAAGCAAGAGCTAGTTATCTCCGCCACAGACAGCTGCTCGTGGTAGGCTTTCTCAGCAGAAATGATGGGGGCGTAAGTGACCAGTGGGAAGTGGATGCGGGGGTAGGGTACCAGATTGGTCTGGAACTCCGTGAGGTCCACATTGAGGGCTCCATCAAAGCGAAGAGAGGCAGTGATCGAGGACACAATCTGACTGATGAGGCGGTTGAGGTTGGTGTAGGTGGGGCGCTCGATATCCAGGTTCCTGCGGCAGATGTCGTAGATGGCTTCGTTATCCACCATGAAAGCACAGTCGGAGTGTTCCAGGGTGGTGTGCGTGGTCAGGATGGAGTTGTACGGCTCCACCACTGCTGTGGAGACCTGGGGGGCTGGGTAGATGGCAAATTCCAGCTTGGACTTCTTGCCATAGTCGAGGGAAAGGCGCTCCATCAGCAGAGAGGTGAAGCCAGAGCCCGTGCCACCCCCAAAGCTGTGGAAGATGAGGAAGCCCTGCAGGCCGGAGCAGGCATCAGTCTGGAGAGAGCCAGAGACAAGGAGGAATTAGGAGGAGTCCTGGACACACACACACACACACACACACACACACACACACACACAATGGAGAAAAATCCAGACAAGCCCCTACTGTCTGCCATATCCCATTCTAGTATCTTTATGTCAGAGAAATCGAAATAGCCCACAGGGAATAAAACACACGCAAAAAGGTTGTTTTGATCTTGGAAGAAGTAGTTAATGACCAAACTGACAAACCACACAAGCCTGTGGACATAAGGCTTGGACTCCAAGATGGCTGAACCGGGAGTCTCAGAGCTGCTACGGCAGTGACCTTGCCTTCTAAGAGTTCAAACCTTACTTGCTCGTCATATGATTTTATGGGCATGGATGTTCACCTACACATCTCAACCTTGGAAAGGGCTCAGGGTACCTCCTGGTCTTAGAAATGTAAACGGAGCTATGGTTTTGGTTTTGGGGTTTGGGGTTTTTTTTTTTTCTTTTTTCTTTTAAGATTTTTCAAGAATAAAAAAAAAGTGTTTTCAGGTTGACAGATCACAGATGTGTGTATTGATGGGGCACAGCGTGATGCTGTGGCTTTTGTGTGCATTGTGGAATGACCACACCAAGACAACCAACACATCCGTGAATTCCCAACTTGTAAACATTTCAGCCCCTTATTGACCTTTGGTCCACTCCCCTTCAGCTACATCCCCATCTCGGAAGGTTCTGTGATGGTTGATGAGATCACACCATGTCCCCAGCAAGCACCTGATGTGTGGTAAGGACTCAGTGCTGACTCCAGGAAGAACTAAGAGAATTCATACATTTACAGCATTTTGCCAGGGGCCGTGAGCTATGATCATTAAACCTAGTGGTTCTAAATTTTTGGGCACCACAGTCTGCCAATTTTTCCCCCAACACAAAGAAACGAGATCTTTAAAAGACACAGTGATGTAACCCACGGCGCAGCTTTGTAGTCAAGCCAACCTATTCAATCATAACTCTGCACTCTCTAACAAGTGACTCATGTTAAAACACCAAGCCAGCCCGGCCCTCGACGCCTGTATTCATCAATTACAAAGGAAAGATCTCCCTGTGTTAGAGAGTAAGCGAAGGTATATAATTAGAACTTACAACGTACATGTAAGTACTCAGATACAAGTCCTCAAATCTCTTCCCCACTTCTTTCAAACTAAGGCTTTACTCATTTATGTTTCTAACTTCAATCTCACAGATGGCTGAAATCTTCCCAGGATACAACCATAGACTCGCGAGAAATCATACTACAGGGCAGGTCAGGATACCCAGGCCTGGGAGGCATACTGTCCCTGTGAATGTTCCTTCTGAGACATGAACAGATGACTAGGGGGACAGCCAGCAGTACAACATGTGTCTGGCATGATGAGGCCCTGGATTTGAATCTCAGCACCAAAAATAATAATAATAATAATAATAATAATAATAATAATAATCTGGACAGATGAGCTCTAGGAGCTAGACCCACCTGAGGCCATTGCCTGACCAGACTTGCTCCGCCCTGCCCCACCGAGCTTACCAGTTTACGGATTCGGTCCAACACCAGATCGATACTCTCCTTGCCCACCGTGTAGTGTCCGCGGGCGTAATTGTTAGCAGCATCTTCCTTCCCTGTGATCAGCTGCTCGGGATGGAAGAGCTGCCGGTAGGTTCCTGCCCGCACCTCATCTGTCAAGAGACAGGACCCTCAGATCCGGCTTTCCAGGAGAGACCTTCTATCCCTCTCGACTGAGTCTGAGACATCCCTGGAGTGAGGCCAGCCCACCCCTGAACAAGTCTGTAAATGGCTGAGGGATTCTGGGTAATAAGGGTACTGGCCATGCCTGGGGCCCTGAGCCGAGCTAGAGGAGACGAAGGAGCAGATGCCACTCTTCAAACAGCAAAGCCATTCTCTTCTCCTTCCCCCCACCTGGACCCGAGTCCTCCAGGGAGCACGGGGAACCCTGTCCCGAGAAAGCCAGAATCCGGCTGTGTGTTTTCCTGTGACTTAAAGTGCCGCAGGGTTACTCCATACTCATGAGGCCAGACGGCAGGAAGCTCACAGACTCAGAAAAGTGTACTTTAGGAAATGGGCTGTTTGTGAGGTTTCTAATTGTTTCTAAAAAAAAATTCCCTGCCATCAGTAACAATGCCTTCGGTCGGCCTCGGGAGGCTTAAGGGGAACTTTGTTCTGCCCAAACCGGCAGAGACACCTTTGAGCCCTAACACTAGCTCCCCAGGGAGCTGAGCGAGGTCAGTCAGACCTTTCTGCTCATCGTGCTCTCAGAAGCCCAAAGCCCCGCACTTCTGTTTCCAGCAGAGGGCTCTTGGCCAGTTCTCACCCACTACAGTAGGCTCCAGGTCCACCATGACAGCCCGGGGCACGTGCTTTCCATTGCCAGTCTCGCTGAAGAAGGTGGTAAAGGAGTCGTCATCGCTGATCTTGCTGGCCTGAGTGCCGAAGGTCCCATCCGCCTGGATACCGTGCTCCAAGCAGAAGAGCTCCCAGCAGGCATTGCCAATCTGAACTCCGGCTTGACCCACGTGGACCGATATGCATTCCCTCTGTGGAAACAGCGCACATCGAGGTCAGAGAACCCAAGGCCCTGGCCACGGACTGAGGCCTGTCTCTTCCTCACGTTCAGCGTGCGGGGTGCTCAACCCTACAGCCTCATCACCCCACAAGCAGGATGTGTCTGGGGTTCGCACGAGGCATGGGCCCAAGTCAGTTATTCAGCATCTTGCCTGCTGTGCAGCTTCCTCTCCAAGGCTATTCCTTCATACCCGGTACTAATGAAGGAAAAGAGAGCAAAACTAACTTTAACCTCGTACTGACCTTCTGAAGCAGCACACACATGGGTGTGCACACAGAGCCTCAGACTATCTATCGGCCACCATACGCAGTCAGTGTTACAACTACAAATGCAGAAATACATCAAGGTCAAGTTAGGCCCTTCCGGCTTGCTGAGTAATTAGAAACATTTTCGGAGCAACCATTAAGCTACCTYGTTGCTTAGGTCAGGCCAAGTGGTAAGTAAAACTCCCCTCATGAGTGCTCTTCTATCTGTATTACTCTGCTATGAAGTCTCAACTATCTAATCAGTCCTAGCATTATCGCCTAAAAATAAGGTAGGTGTGTGTGTGTGTGTGTGTGTGTGTGTGTGTGTGTGTGTGTGTGTGTGTGTTCTGTTTTCTTCCAAGAAGATTTCCTGGGAAACGTAGACTTGCCCTTCACCCGTTCCCAGCCTGTGGGGAAGCAGTGGCCCACATGGGGTGACCGTGTACTGTGATACCTGCCAGAACCCAGCAGGGGGGCATGTGCCTGGAATGTAGGTTTCTATTCTTATCCATGACCTGATGTGGCACTTTCCAGCTCTGGGTAACCCAAGCCAGGAGGCTGAGCCATGGCTGGTCATGGAAACCAGCAGTGTCCGCATCAAAGTTCAGACTCCTGGGAACTTAGAAGCCTTTCCAGCCATGGGGGCAGAGCAGATGCCCTCACTGTCTCCAAGGGCCAGAGATTCCGGGACCCGTTGCTCCCCGGTTCAGTTCTGCGGCTGAGTCCCTAGTCTCCCTCCCCTAGCCCATCCCTCTGCTAGCCCTTGCCCCAGGAAGTGTGCAGGCATTCAAAGCCACCAATATGGAGCACAGTGCTGCAAGCTACCGCCCGGCAGTACTTCCAAATGCTCGCCAAGGCACTGTCCACACTCAGGCTGCCCAGCTAGCCCTCTCAGTTTATTTGCTGTGCTGTATGTACTTGGCTGAGCCGCTCTTCCTCTCCTCATCTGAAATAACCCCTTAGCCATGATTGCTGTTGGCTTTCTCATAGTCACCACTATGGCGTGGTCTTGGAGCTTCTCCTCTACCCTCTGGGAGCAGGGAGAGCCTGAGCTCACAGGCTCCCATTCCTCCTCCCTTTGTAGCCGAGCTGTTTGCTATTTCCAGCTTAGGACTCCGCTCAGGACTAAGGAAAGCACATCCTGTACCAACCAAGCAACTGCCCCACACTGGGCATGTTGTGATTGACACAAAACTCCAGCAAGAACCTGTGGCCTCTCAGGAAGGCAGCAACACTGTGGGAGCAATGAGCAGGCCCATACCCTTGGATCTCCTCCTCCTCCTCCTCCTCCTCCTCTTGCTCCTCCTCTTGCTCCTCCTCCTCTTCCCCCTCCCCCTCCTCCTCCTCCTCTTCCATATTACAGCATCATTGGTGGCCCCAATCTTCAGCTTTCTGAGATTTGTCCCCTTGTGCCACCATCTTATGCCAACCACCCCCACAGCTTATTGAGGGTGCTGCCTGGTTTCCAGTCAGCTGACTTTCCTTCTGGAACATTCTAGGCCTTTCCAGGGAGGATGGAGGGCGTTTGTAGGAAAACAAAAACATAAATATAAATATAAATATAAATATAAATAAAGAGCAGGGACTAGAAGTGAGGTGCAGCCACCATCACACGCTGCCGTGTTCCTGGTCTCCTTGATGCCCTCCTCAATCTTTATAAAATAAATATCTTTACAGAGTGCCCCTCTCTCTCAGCCCCATCCCTCCTCTCTCCCTCCATTATTGAGTAAACACCAAAAAGAAGACATTCTGAGAAACCCTCATTCATCCCCACTCAAGATGTGCTTTTCACTCCACCAACACGACACCCATCACTCCATCACAGCACATCCCAGAGAGCTCTTCTGCTTGATAGCATCCTGCCCACTAAACACCTACAAGCAGGTAACACTGCCCTGTGGCAGGCTCTCTCTCCCCTCTCCTCTCCTCTCCTCTCCTCTCCTCTCCTCTCCTCTCCTCTCCTCTC
>BDUI01026593.1:11147-24076 GCA_002335545.1 Apodemus speciosus | reverse complement strand
AGGACCTGCTCCTGGTATTGCCACCTACTAGATATATGATGTCCCCAGAGCAATAGCCCCCTTTGTCTTCATCCCTGTGTCCCACGGGAGAGTTCCCTTTGTCTGGTGGCCACTGAGTCCCTCAGAAAGCCCTAAGCTCTCCTGGGCAGAATGCTCTTTGGTTCCCCCTGTATACTGTCTGTTTCCCGATCATGCCTCTCTGACACCCGTGTAGCCCAGGCTGACCTAGAACCGGCAGTCCTGCTCCAGTCTCCTGAGTATTAGCATCAGAGACATGTACTGCCATGCTTGGCTCATTCCTGCTTCCTGCCACGAGCTGAGCTGTTGTCCCATTGATAGATCTTAGCACTGGAGCGTCACACTGCCCTGGCTGCTCCTTTCCCACCAGCAGAGTCTTTCCTCTTTGTATATATGTCAAGAGGCCTCTCACATCACCTCTCACTTCCTGGGAGAAGGCTAATTTGTCAGCTCTGGTGGCAAGTAGAGTAAGACTGCTCCTTCAGGACTGTGCCTCTAGGTGTGCACAAGGAGTTCATATCCATAATGCCTTGTCCAGTAAGATGCAGATGTTATTTCCGGGTTGTGTAGTTTCCTCTGTCAGGGCATGGTTACCTGAGCCCTACCTAGCCCTTTGCAGATGTCTAAGGAAGAGCACCCTGCTGGCATCTAGTTAGAGAAGGTTGTCCCCTGCTTATGAGGGCCTTGGTAGGACCATTCCCCCTCACTGGTACTTGCTGCTTGGTGGAAGAGCAGACGTGTCCTGTCACAGCCCTGTGCTGTCTCCACAGAAGTACATCCACAGCAAGACAAGCCACAACCTTTGTCCTGATGGGGCTATGGAGTGCACTGCTATTGGTCCTGGCTCCAGCTCATTTACATGATGGTCCCCTGCCTACTTGTTCTTGCCTGCCACAAGCCTCACCAAGTTCCACCACTGGAGCATTCCTTGCATCCACAGCTAGTGCCATGCTGTCCTTGATCATGGGACAGTAGGCTTTTAAGTAAGGAGTTCAGGGCTCTCTGTTGAGTGACAGGGCAAGCTGCACACTGGCTAAATATAGGGAATTAACCAGAGATTCTCGTTTGTGGTTCCAAAGATGTAACCCCCAACTCACCCCACCCCTTAATGTGTTTAATAGCAGAGAGGCTTMGGCTCTAGGGAAGGGAGGARCATCCTCAGGCCAGAAAGCCTTGGGAGCWCTTGTTTGATGGGGATAGGGGCTATGCCAGGGTCCTGAGGCCCCTTAGGAATGCTGAGCCCTCAGGCTGGGGTCGATAGAGCTCCCTCTGTAGGACTCCGTGGCCAGGGTTGTCCTCCCACTAAGTGCCCAGGCCCCTGTCCAGCACCCTGGCTGCCTAATGTCCTTACATCAGTGAGATCATAGCCTTAGCCTTCAGCACCATCCTGCCTCTGCACCCCTTGTCCCTGGACCAGCCCATGAGGGAGCTGCCCCTGAGAGATGGAGAGCTTTGTCCACAACTCACAAAGGACAGGAGGTAGAAAAGACGAAAGTGGCAGCTAAACACATGAGTGAAAAATCTTTCTGTGGAACTCAATAGAAACATCACCCTATAGAACTGTGTCCCCTACTGCCATCTCTAGTTCGCTTTGTGCTTCTCAGYCATTACAACCCTCATRCCTATGTTCCTTGTCACCTGTGAGTCAGGGCTGWCTGCTGCCCAGAATGCTGAATTGACTGGCCTATAACTGGGGACAGGCGTGTGCCCTATAGTCTTGGCTTCCTAGGAAGCAGGCCACAGTTAAGCTTAGGGATTCTGGCCTGTGGCCTCCTGAAGGATCCTGGGAYGGTTGGAAGAGCATCAGACCAACCCCCATGGGTACCTCAAATGGGCAGAGAAGCAGTGTGGAGYGGAAGGACAGACACTAGGGGGCCCTCTCGCTGCATGCCACCTCTGCAGCAGAAAGTTTGTGCCCTCTGCTGAGAGAGCAGAGACCTGTGGAATGAGAGGGAACCCTTGCTCACTTCTGTGAACCTCCCATCCACAAGGTCATGTACACCGATGTGCTGTCAGACAACGAGGACAGACCTATCTGCAGCCCCTGACTTCCTCCAACAGGAACACCCCACACCCTCCCACAGTCCTGTAAGGCTCGGCAGGTTTGTGCTTGCTGAAGGCGGCACAAACTCCCATGGCTTCGACCTCTGTTTTAGGCAACCTCACAAGCAAACCTGAGCATGCCAGAGACTCCCCGAAGCCTGAACATTCTACAGCCAGCCACCTACTTGTCCCCCTTGGAAAATATGGCCCTGGAAGAGTGTTTTGRAAACATTTGTGGCTGAAGGGACCCACAGCTCTTCRGTGCCCGCTTTCTACAGATTCTGCTTTGGCTGCTTGGTCCCTACAYACTGTATCACGTCTGTGTGAGGCCCCACACTATAGCTTGGCCACTATTGCCATCCAACCACAAGATCACACTCTGCTAAGCAGCTTCTCTCGTGGTGGGGAAGACAACCCCTCAGGTGCTATTCTGGTCAAGGGCTTCTGAGCCTTTCTTACTAATTGGATTTTATTTGTTGACATTAAGTGGCACTATGGGCTGACATGCTTAACTTCTTAATAAATGGAATCAGAATGTCATTGCAAGCCCTTTAAAAGCTTTATAAAGGATAGCTATGCCTGTTACCATGCTCAGCATCTAATCCTGTGTTAGCCTCTGAAGACCTCCAGTGTCCTCTCGGACTTCCTCTCTCAGTGACCCGACAACAGCCACATCGTCCAGACCTCGTCTGAGGCTTTCTCACCCCATTCCCTATAAGGCTAGGTGGGGCTGGTACTGATGTTTCTGCAATAAGGTTGTGGGTCATTTCCATACTGGATCCTGAAGGACCTGACAGGAAATTGTGTAGGGTCACAGTCTGCGAGGCATCTCAGAAAGGACATGCTTCCCAGGGCATGGAGGCTGATGGGGCCTGGCAGGTGGGAAGCTGCTGTTTAGTGAAGCCAGAAGTTCTGTTTTGGAAATGTGTGATGATGGCCGAACAACTGTGACTSCAGTGATGGCTGAAGTGGTGCCTCRTGGTATATGTGGCCTAATCAGCTAGACCCAAGGAGGAAGTGTTCACTCTGGAGTCTGGGAGGGGGACAGGAAGCTTCAGGGGACAGGCTGGCACCACCAGGAGCCCCAGAATATCAGGAAATCTGCAGAGGTCAGAGGAGCCAGAGTCACCAATGGGAGTTGGAACCACTGCCTGAGAAATTACACAAGGAAGAGAGGGAGGGAAGAAATGCTTCTGCTCCTCACTTCCTGTCTCCCAGTAGCCGTGTTCTTCGGCAAAGCTTATGAGAAGCCTGTAAAGCAGGTTGGGAAAGTAGCATGAAGGAATAAAGCCAAGGGGAGGGAACACTGAATGAAAGTCAGGTCATAAGCAAAGGCTGGTCGTGCGTGTGGCTGCCAATGGTTCCAGCATCAGAGGTGACTGGCCTTGTTTCTTTGAATTTACGGAGTATCCACTAAAGTTAAGGTCCTGAAGATACCACTGTACATTAAGAACATCCACTATGGCCTGGGTACCAGGTCAGACGGCAACATGAGGAGAGAGCCTTGACCCCTTGGGTATTTGCCGTGGGTTCTGGGGAAGGCAGGCATCGGGAAAAGTGCGAACCAGGTGTTCACAGACATAGTATCAGGCACCCGCTAGCCTAGCCATCTACCCAGCCATCTGCTCATTGACTCATTCATCACATATTCATCCACTTGACCTACTACACACTCTTCTATCTGCCTACAGATATTTCTGTCCATCCAGCTACGGAACCCATGTGCACATCTGTTCATCTATCTACTTATCTTTCACCATCCAGGCATCATCCATCCACCACCCACCCATTGATCATCTGCCATCCATCCACCCCTCATCTATAGCTATCCATCAATGTATCATCCAAACATTTTCCATTCTATTATCCATCTATCCAATAATCTGATGTTCTGTCCATCATTCACTGATCCCGCTATACATCCCCCCACCCATCCATCCACCCACCCACCCACCCATCCACCTATTCCTCAACCATCCGCCATTTATTTATTCATCCATTTATCCACGTCTGCTTATTCATCATCTATGGATCTATGCATCCATCCATCATTCATCTAACATCCATGTTTTATCCAGCCATCTACCCACCCATCTACGTCTCTGCTCTTCCGTCATCTCTTCATCTGTCTACTCAGCTACTCTTTCATCTTCCACCTACTCACCACCCATCCATCTGTGCATCTGACACTTATCACCCTCACTGAACAGCCTGCTGGCATTGTTACATACCTGCCAAAYCCCTTCCAGGSCCTACTGGATTAGAACATTCTTCCTCCTGTGAACAGCTAAGGCCAATTCTTTATCTGTATTTAGAATCAGAGTTCATGGTGTGTTCGTTGTCTGTTGCCTGTTGCCTCCTGAGTCCATAATCCCGCCAGCCTTCCTATCTTACAGAGGGCGATCAGATGCTACAGGTGGAGCCTGCAGGCTTGAGCAGCCAGTTGAGACCAGCCTTAGCTGTTATATTTGCTACCTTCTTCTCCTGTTTGGATGTTGACTGTTCTGGGCACAGGCTCTGCTGGGCTTAATGCATACTATAAACAAGAGTTTTCTTGCCTCRCTTGCAAATGGAGAGCCCGAGGCCTGGAGGAGCTGGGTTCCCCCAGGTCACTTTACCTTAGGCTTCCACTGTGGAGGTAGGCAACCTCTAAGCCTCCCAAATCATTTTGGAATCTGCCCATTGTCCCTTGAAAGTCATGAGACCAGTGACTAGATGGAGCCACGCCCACCCTGTGGGATGGAGGTAGGCAGTGGGCCTCCAGCTGCGTCTGAGGCCTTTTAGTGGAGCGAGACTAGGTCTTGGCCATTTACTCCTCTAGGGCTGAGCTTCTATCCCTCTTGCCAAGTAGCTCATCTCCCTGGACCATGTTCCGGCAACTTTCAGAACTGACCTTCTGCCTGGCCTCCCCTCACACAGAGGTGTTGCCCAGGGCAGGCATCAGTRGCTCCTCTGAGGAGGTTCCTGCCATCYGACCTCCCCAGTGTCACCACATTGGTRGAGGGGTCACCATGGGCCTCTACCTCTAGCTCTGCCTGCTCTCCCTGGCCTGGCTCTCCTGTCACCTGTCTGCTGAGCACAAGGCCGGGACTGCACGTCTCCCTCTTGGAGGCTGGGCGAGTCTCAGATGCTTTGCTTCCCTCCATTTTCTTCCTGAGTATTTATTGACACCATCTTAGGGTTTTGCCACTGTGAACAGACACCATGACCAAGGCAAGTCATATAAAGGACGACGTTTAATTGGGGCTGGCTTACAGGTTCAGAGGTTCAGTTCATTATCATCAAGTTGGAAACATGGCAGCATCCAGGCAGGCATGTTGCAGGAAGAGCTGTGAGTTCTACATCTTCATCTGAAGGCTGCTGGCAGAATACTGGCTCCCAGGCAGCTAGGACAAGGGAATTAAAGCCACACCCACAAGACCACCCCTCCTCCAAGAAGGACACACCTCCCAACAGTGCCACTCCCTGGGCCAAGCATATACAAACCATCACAGACACCTTCTGTGTGCCACATTCCAGCCCTGGAGCCCCTCAAATGTTCTGTGATRTGAGAAATGTATTACTTTAGGGGCTGATGGTCATGAGACCTTTGCCCTGATGACTTCAAGGTCCAGGTTTCTGTCCTGGCTCCCTGTCCCATTAGGTTTAGGCAAGGTGAGGATGCCTCCTGTGGTGGTTTGAATATNTACATGATGGAGTAGGGTGAACCAAGCCCATGGGGATCTCTGCTATTACCCATGAACTAAGATCCACAGCCAGCTTGGCTCAGACTGTCCCCTTCCACCCTCTGCCTGAGGGCAGACCTGTCAGTCACACAGAGGCTGGACTGTGCCCAGGATGGGACCAGCTCTGCTAGAGGTGCCACAGTGGGTACCAGACCCCAAGCCACCAACCATAGTCCTCTTGGCCTTACTTGAAGTGCAGGTCAGAGTTTCTCTCACTTTGGAAGGACAGAGAGACCATGTCAGTGGAAAGCAAAGGCTCTATGCCCCAGACCAGGAGGACCTTCCCATGGTACTTTTGTTCTGTTCTAACTCCGGGCCCACACAGGGAGAAGAACAGATTATTTGGGGATGGACAGGATTTGGCCCAATGGAAGAGGCTTGTTGAATATCCCGAAAAGAGCAGGCCCCAGGGAAGAAAAAACACAATGAGCAGAAAGCTCACAAAAGAAGCATCACCATCACCACCACCACCACCACCATCATCATCACTGCATTCCTCAGGGGTTGAAACAGCTCCCAGCACCCTATGGGTCACAGGCAGGGGAGATGCAGTCACTTCTTGCTCTATAACTGACTATCCCTCAACTTTCCCTATGCCCACCCTCAGCCACTCACCTGCTGCCCTGGAGGAAGCTGTGCCTGGACTTTAGCCAGCCCCGTCTTTCTTGTCCTCGCCCACTAGCCTATTGTGGAGATTAAGATCCAGTTCTAAATTGTCATCCAGTGGCTTAAATGCTGTGGGTGCTCACGGGAAGCAGGCAGGGGAGAGACCAGTCTCCCTTTCCTGGGAACCTTGACTTCCTTTACATACAGGCCAGTATTTTTGAGTTTTCATTAGTAGATAAGGCATTTCTTTATTTTGATTCATATTTTGCCTGGAATGGTCACTTAGGCAGTAATCAAATGCTGCTGTAATACAAAAGAATGAAAAACTGTGGGTTATTCTGATGTGACGACACACCTGCAAGATGCAGCCTGGGAAGGCTGATTCAGGGCTTTCATGGTGTCTAGGTTAGCCTGGGATACATAGCTCTTCCATAAAGATGACACTGGGAATCTCTTCTGGCCGTGGGGTTATCATTATTGATAAGATCAAAATCATGTAGTTTAAATTGAATTGTGCCGCAATGGATGAAAATGCTCACAATCTCCCTAAGAGATTAATTAATTAATGTTCAGCAGCATCAAAGACATTACCCAAATAACACAATTTGTCATTGTCCTTGGTTCCCTCCTGTAACTTGATCTTAAGACCCCGCCTTTTCCCCAAGATGGTGCCGATCGCGAAGAAGGAAGCTCCTGCCCCACCCAAAGCCGAAGCCAAAGCGAAGGCCTTGAAAGCTATGAAGGCAGTGCTGAAAGGTGTCCAYGGCCACGGAAAGAAGTAGATCCGCATGTCACCCACCTTCTGGCGGCCCAAAACCCTGAGGCTCCAGAGGCAGCCAAAATATCCTCTAAAGAGTGGGCCCAGGAGAAACAAGCTTGACCACTATGCTATCATCAGATTCCCACTGACCACCGAGTCAGCCATGGAGAAGATAGAGGACAACAACACCCTTGTGTTCATTGTGGATGTCAAGGCCAACAAGCATCAGATCAAACGGGCCGTGAAGAAACTCTATGACAGTGATGTGGCCAAAGTCAATACCTGACAAGGCCTGGTGGAGAGAAGAAGGTGCATGTTCGCTTGGCTCCTGATTATGGTGCTCTAGATGTTGCCGACAAGACTGGGGTCATCTAAACTGAGTCTACATGGCTAATTCTAAATATACACTTTTTTCACCACACACACACACACACACACACACACACACACACACACACACACACACACACGAAAGACCCCCCTTGCTCAAGTCACCACAATCTTCAGACACAGGGTCTGGAGGAATCAAGCTGGAACTAGTCTTRCCTGGGAGCCTCTTTCCTGAGGACTAGTTCTCATAGGAGCRGAAGGTGCCGTACAAGCTTCCAAGAGAGACATTTAGTCAATACACATTTAATAAATGTATGAAGTTGTTAAGTCTGTGACCCACGATCATGATCAGCCCAGCAAGCTAACCCCAGTGATTCAACTATGACACTTGTGTTTTGTATTTAACCAAAAGATGTCTAACTAGATTTAAGGTCCATTCAATGGGACTCAATTCATGCCTTGCAGTGTAAACCTAAAACAACTCTATGTGGTCAGAGAGGCCATACACCCAGGCAAGTATTTCATACTGTCATTTTCCTAAATCAACATACTTTCTAACTGTATTATAAATATATATCATGGGCTGGAGAGATGGCTCAGCAGTTAACAGTACAACCCCTACCATCTAATGCTCATTAAACATTGTGGAGATGGGCCAGAGGACCAGGAAGACTGCTGCAAGAACGTCAGTGTCACCTAGATATATGAAATCCCAATAGCATCGTTGCCTGAACAAGACTTGAAAGATGACAACATCAGTTGATTTACCAACACTGATGATGGCTGAACTCCACAAGACCGTGGATGAAGAGCTGCGGGCCACCAATGATTGATAGGAGAACAATCAGTTGTCTCTGGAGACGAACTCCCTGATGGGTTATCCAGTGCAGGTGGTCAGCCATAAATACATGCACATATGAACAATATCAAATGGAGTTAACAGTTTGTACATATATACAATTGTGTGTAAGCGTGTGCAAGATAATAATAGTTAAAATGCYGTGAGTCTGAGAGGGAGTGGTGTGTATGGGAGGAGTGATTGAGGGATGGAAATGATCTAAATGCAGCACATATGTGTGAAATTATCAAAAAAACAAGCATTTTAAAAAATAAATATTGGGCTTTCTGAAGACTGACCGGTTTCATCAAATAGGCAATAATCCATTTCAAGGTTTCTTCCATGTCTCCCTCGTTTTGAGCCCATTTCGCTTGTGATCTGTTTGGAGCCGGAGCCTGACATCATTATGGTAGGTCATACTTCCTCAACATACTTCCTCTGAGGCTTTGGGGGTCTTCCATGTCATTAGGAAGCTCTGAGCACTGTGTTTCTTAAACAACGTTTTCAGGCGCTAATTTCTTTTGAGATGTAGGAGGACTGACATTGAGAAGGAAACTCATCTCAATGCAAGGAAGGATTGCAAACCTTGGGCTGCTCTGTGTTTGGGTTTGAGGCATTTGAAAACGACCCTCAAAAAACTTTCGTTGGCTGGGAACAATAACATGTCCCTGAAATACCATGACAAAAGATGTGACAGGAACAAAGGTTCATGGGACAAAACTGTTTCACAGGTGTTTCAGAGTGGACTAGAGGTCTTGTGACAACTGCAGGCAGGGCAGAAGCATTGCAATGCTAAGAAACAGGATATGCAGTGGGTTGAGAAGGAAAAGACTGCTCTCTAGTCTATAGTGCACATTATTTTCACAGGGCTAGCTATGTGCTTTCCAGTTTCGTTATGGAATATGCAGTATTGTGAATTATTAATTGCTATCATTACAGAACGGGCTCACACCGTTTTGCTTGCACTCCGAGAAAGGAGATGGCAGATTATTTAATAGCACATGGTAAGAACATGCATAGATGATCATTATCAGAAGCACTGCACTTTGACTTTTAAAACTTGAGTTCTAGAATAGTAATGACGACATAGGTAAAGTATATTATGAGAATGTGCTGGTAAACATCGGCAAAAACACCAGCCTAAAACAAAAAACAAAAAACAAAAAATCTGCTCTATGAAACAATTCATACAAAAACATATATTAATCATGTTAATGTCACCTTTGATTTCAACTGGTTTTCCTTATTTAGAATAGCATTTTTGTTTTTAGTATTTAGAATATCATTTTGATATTCATACGATTGTCTATGAGTTAAGAGACTTCCATTAGTTTTTATAAATTAAGAAATATTAGTTCAATGACTGACTCATCATGAAATTCTTAATCACTAAATAATGTTTTTAAATGTTAGTATACCAAGCATGAATAGAAGTTAAATTATATGTAGTTTAATAAGAATATAGATTAAATTATAAGCTATTGGGTGACTCTTTAAATTGCCTTCATGGAAGAATACTGATGACATGTGACAATTATTCATTAACAGATGCTGTTCAAGTTGTTTTTCTTTTTTCCCAATAATTTATTTTTATTTCATATCTGTTAAGGAAAGAGAAATAGCTTTAACTAGATAAACCTTAACGGAGATAAATGATAGGTCTGTGATAGGGAAGCTTTAGAGCGACACAAAATAGTGTTAGTTCTGAACTTTTCCATGTTGTAGGAGTGCAACCCTCTGAACAGCATTTAATCACCATATTTGCTTTTTAATGTGGTGATTAAATGTGGTGGTAAATTTACTTATATGGCACACAGCTCAATGATGAAGAAATATATATCAGTGTCAATAATTGTAACTTGTATGGATTTTGAAACCAACAATATTATTTTATAAAATCACTAGTTTTGCTTTAATTATACAAATGGATCTTCATTACTTGGCAGGGAGGCAATGGGATGTTCTTGGTGTAAATTGTTGCATACTTCTAATAAATGCTACCATATGCACACTAATTCTCCCATTAAAAAGGACATTAAATTAGGAATATATGTTTACACACACACATACACATATATGCACTTGTTCTCTCAAGATTCTTGTCTATTACCAAATAGCCGTTTCTACACAAACAGGCAAGACATTTAAATGGTAAAACATATTCAATTAATCAATATATTCAACTGTTTAAATTATTTAACCATTTCTCCATCATCCTAGGACAAGACTAGTGTATGGAGTTAAATAGGATTCTGAAGTCATTGTTGAACTTGTGTTGAAACAAGGCACTGGTCACATCGTAAGGGGGGACGTTTGGATCGAACCCATGGGGCTGTGCTAGGGCAGGAAAATGCACACCCGAATGGTAACTGGTAACTGCCACAGAATTTAGGAACAGAATAATTACAACACTTGTATCTTACACCAGGGGAGAGTTGATTGTTTAATATCTTTGGAATAAAAGTGTTTGGTTCAGCTTTTTTATTTTATTTTATTTTATTTTATTTTATTTTATTTTATTTTATTTTGCCAAGGAGCAAGCACAAGGAAAGACTCATGAGAAATAGCAGTGCATAGCGTAATACCTTCTGGCTGATTCATGGTGACACTTGGAATCAATGTCAAGGACCTGAACAGATTAGGAAGTGTTCTACCGCTGAGTTATCCCCCACCCAACTTCTCTTTATGAAGCTTTAAGATCTTTGTCCTTGGGAGATCCAGCAGGCTACATACATTTCAGTCCAAGAAGAGCCCCATGCGTGGGATAGAGTTGGTGTCGTGCTCTCATTTTTTTCTTATTATAGTTTTGAGTCTCAAAATGTATAGTTCCACAGAAAATCCAATTGCTTTCCTCTTAGAAACATTACATCCATTCTACCCCTTGAGCATCCAGGAATGTTCAAAGAAGTCAAATGTCTTACATATGTCAGATGGATGTGGCAGACCCAAGGAAATCCTCATCATGGTTTGTTCATGGTGATTTGGTGCCAAAAAGCCGGTACCATTCAGCCCAGTGTTGAGAATCTGTCAGGCCCATCATGATCTCTGGGTGTTTATCATAATAGTCATGAGCCTTGAAAGCTGGTAGTCTGCATGCCCATGTGCTTGTAAACTCAAGATTGCTTCCATTCTAACACTGCTGCGCTCTGGCAGCCCAGACTCTTAACACTGGCCCACAGCCGTTGCTAGGCATCAGAATCTCATCACCTATTTAAAGCATTTCAGCATCCTAGAAGACCATCACAGTGAGTTACTCTGCAGGAGTCTCTCTTCCCTGCCATCAAATGGGTTTGTGATTATACTAAATATTGGGTGCAAACAAATTGCAGAAAGGCCAGGGATGCTTTCTCTCTTTCACAGTGATCTGCACGCAGGGTTTCGTTACATCATCCTCTACAGTACAATCTGTGGTTGTGACAGACCTCAGTCACCTTTCTCAGGGACGGTGTTGGGAAGTGATTGGCCTACCAAGTGCTTTTCCATGTTACGGGTGTTTCTCAAGACACTTGAGTCTGTGCCTCCAGAGTCCAGAATGCTCTCTAACTCTGCCTCAGCAGGAAGACACTGAGTACAATCCTCTGAATCTAAATTTTGTTAGCTCCATTCAGTAGCTAAACCCCGCCACATCTCATCAGTGCGCTCATGTGTGTATGAGAAGTGATTCTGTCTTCTCTTGGGGATAAGCACGTAAATTCAGGATCATCATGACAAAAGCTAGCTAGCTCAGTGTTTGTTGACTAAAGGAAGACCAGCCAGGGAGCCAACCCACGCCTTAGAATTCATTACTGTTTTCACCTTGGGCTGACTCTTCAATTCAGTAATAACACTTTCTGATATCTGTAGCATTTTATAATAGGCCCATTCAAAGCTTACAAGATAGTTTTCATTTGAGATTSTAATCAGTTCAAGGTTGAGAAACAAATTATACACCGTTTTACTATTTCTGTGCACATCTCTATGTCATAGCAGTCTGGCTAATTGAAGGAGCAAAATCTGGAGATTTGGAAGCCTAAGTCTGGACCCTAAGAGAAACTGTTCCAGAGAAAGGAGACTTAGGACTCCTTCTAATATCAGAGCGCTTTCCATCCTGTCAAGATTATCTAGAGATTTTTTCTTTTCTTTTTTTAAAGATGTACTTATTATCTATATAGTGTTCTGCCTGCATACCAGAAGAGGGCACCAGATCTCATTATAGGAGTTATGAGCCACTATGTTGGGAAATGAACTCTGGACCTCTAGAAGAGCAGCCAGTGCTCTTAACCTCTGTGCCATCCCTCCAGCCCAATCTGGGCGGTTTGTACTGTATTGCCCTTGCCTCAATGCTGTGATATAAAATGCGATATAAAATTTTTAAAAATACAGTTTTAGTTGAAATATCATTACATCACTTCTCCCATCTTTCTTCACTTCAGCCCACCTCCGCCACTTAAAAAACACTATTACACTCAGAATTCTTCCAGGAATTAATTAGATGAGAAAGCATGCATTGTTTAAAAGTTTATCAACCTTGCACTCTAAATTTTACATATTTGCATATATAATTTTTAAATTAGCATGTCAAGATGACAAGTCTTCTGCTTCTGTCCTGCTCAATCAGTGCATATTTTAG
>BDUI01026583.1:0-10996 GCA_002335545.1 Apodemus speciosus | reverse complement strand
GACCCACGAACACACTCCCTGGCAGAGTCCTCTCATTCTCTGTCCCTAGAGTAATTAAACAGGTGAGGAATTTTAGTTTGAGAAAATGCAGAAGTTCTGGAGATTGGGTCTTCAGATCTAGCAGCAAAGCACCTGCTTATCATACACAAGGCCTTAGGTTCAAACCTCAGCACCCTCAAAGTTCTAGAAATGGCGGTAGTGACAGTTGAACAGCAGCGTATCTGTCATGCCTTGGAAACCGGATTCCATTTAGTAATAGTTGAAATGGTAAATTTTATGTGTGTTTCACTGTTAGAGCCACAGTTGTAACTTCCTGCTAGGGTGCCTGTCTAGTACTGTAGTAGTAGTAGACTACTGCTCCCCAGTACTGTAGTGCTCCCCAGTACTGTAGTGCTCCCCAGTACTGTAAAATAAATAATGAAGGTCAAAGACGATTCCAGGACCCCAGAAACCTGGAGGCCATTAACTGTCTGGGTTCGTACGGTTTGCATAAAGTTGTGAGTTTCTCTTCCATTCTATATGTCAAACATCTTACGGGTCAGTGTAGCTCCCAAGCAAGTTGGGCCCCATYCTGAGACCTTCAGACTCAGGCTCCTTTCCTATGACCAGGCTCCAGCTCTCCTAGTAGCTCGTGGCAGGACACAGACCAGATGTCCAGGGCGGTAAAGCGGCACAGGAAGGAAGGGGCAGAGGAWCTTCAGTCCCAGCTGGCATGCCCACACTCGCCAGGACAGGGCAGCCTGGGCTCTGTTCAGCTGCTGGGACACTTCCACTTTGGTGCCTGCTGGAGCCCGTGCAGCCCCTCCGACTCCCCTTACCTGGAGACCCACTTCTTTCTTTGGCTGTGGGCCTGGTGCAGTCAGGCTTAGGTCTCTAGGTTTTCATAAGGGTACATTGAGCCATGCTGAAGAGGAAACAGACCCCAGGTAAGGGCAAGTCTGGGTTTTCTACATAGGAAGCACCCAGTGTCACGCTGTATACAGATCTGGGTTACCTGACTAGTTGAAAAGAGAGAAAGAATTTAACCTCCCAGGCTGGGCTTGTTAGCGTCTCCCTTTTTAAGCTCGTGTTCTGGAGAGTCAAATCCAGAGCCCAGCCTGACAGTAAGAAACAAGGGCTCAGAAACTTGCTTCCTAAACGTAATGGAGAGGTGGGTGTTATATGTTCCACACACTGAAACTGGTGAATTCCAGCTCAATCAACAGAAATGATCTACTCTTACACAGAAAGAGGTAGAGGAGAGGGGCCTGGCACAGAGAATACAGGGTGGCCTGCCCCAAGTTCTGAGAGTGAACGGGCTGCTTTGGTTAAGYRCAAGTGGTGCTGGAGGGAGGGACCTCTTCCTGCTCTCACCTTAGCAGAAATCCTTAGGACTTAAACACCTGGGGCTCACTACCTCRTTCCCTCTCAGGCCCAGGAGGACATGGCGAGAAGGGTTTATTCCCATACAAATGGAGATGAACAYTTCCCAGGAGAAAAATCAAGGCTGACTTTCCACCCCAGGTGTGCATGAGACCTGAGCCTGAGGCGTGACGTGACCTGGCTGCAGCCTCAGTTAGTGGCCAGGGGACTCTGCTGGCAGATMTGTCTCCTGTCCTATAACCTTGGGTGCTTGGAAAGATCTCAAAGGGCTGACACAGCACACTGTGATGAGAGTAAAGGGGAACCCTGTAGGCAGGGGCCAGGGTCCCTGAGTCCGCTTCTATCTGCTCGGCTGGTTGGTTGGTTGGTTGGTTGGTTATGTATCCTTTTACCTCGCTGCCCTTTAGTTTCCAACTGAGAGACTTCTCGGGAATCTGTGATACRGGCTCAACTTGCATTCCTATTGGAGAAATCCCTGAAATAGCAAGTGTTTCCTAAACAGGACTTTGGAGAGTCTGAAAATCTGAGGAGAATATTAATGCAACCCCAGGGCCTGTCTGCAAAGGTTCAGAAGCCCATAGGTCTCACAAGTCTCCAGTTCCAAAGAGTGACTCAAAGAGTGATCCCCGTGCAGGTGGCAGGGCACCCTTGCAACCACTTCAGAGGAGTGGTTAAAACCTGTCTGGCTCCCAGCCAGCTAGGGGTCAGAGGCACAAAGGCAGAGAGGCAGAGGTCAGAGGTCGCACTCTTTCCTGAGCAAGTGTGAAYAGAGTTCCCAGGGTTTAGAGAGGGAGGCAGGAGAAGCATGCAGAYTGACCGCTAAGGCTGTCCACACACTGTGTCCCAGTTCCTGTGCTTAGGTGTGGCCTGTGACAGCTCTAGCCAATGCCAAGTGGGTAGAAGACTCATATTTACACACATATACCACACACACATATGTATATATGTATATGTGTGTGTATACACACACACATACACACACACATTATACAGTGAGGTTGTGTCACTTGGGGTGATAATGCTGCCTACTGCCAACCATGGGACACTTCCCTTTTGATTTGTTGGTCAAGGGAGTTGAAGAGACTCCTAAATAATATAGGGCACTGCTGTCACCTTGGTTGTTCCCTATTGCCAAAGACACCAGACACTTCGGATGCAGGACTAGAAGGAATTTAGTAGAACTGATTCTAGCTCATTGAGATGCCTCCTCCCTGCAGACTAGTTCTCATAGCATCCCAAGGTTCTGTGCAAGGAGAAAAGCAATTGCCAGTYCTAACAAGCTGAAGAGCTTACAGACCATAACAAYGACCAGTATAGCGAGATGTCCCCAGGGGTGCAGTAATGGGGCTCTTACATTTTGTGGGCAACCAACAGCTGTCTGATTAAACTTGAGGCCAACTCGGTAAGAGGGAACTCATGCCTGGAACTGTAAATCTAAACAACTACCCATATGTGGTGAGTCAATAGAACCTACTCCTGTCGCGTTCCTAAGCCAGTATCATCCCTAACCGGATTCTAGATGTTTATCCTCATACCYGCAGGTAAGTGCGGCTTTCACCTCTCATCAAAGAAGATTCTTTTTCTGCAGTAGACAGACTATTACAGAAATCCACAGCCAAAAGGCAGAGAACAACAGACCGTGGGGTACCAGCCACATTCATCCACCAACCCCTACACCTAAGGCTCGGAACACCATGGAAGAATGGGTGGGAAGAACCAGATGACCTAGACCTCTGCTTGAGGCTCTGTCTTGTATGGATGACAAGGAAGCTGCACTCATGAAATCTCGAGATTTGTTTACCCGAACAAGCCTGGTACCATTAGAGCACAACTGTCATGCCAGCACGGATGGGGAACTCTTGCAAGGCCCCACTCCTCCATGAAGGCAGTTGGTAATGACTGAGAGAAGGAAAACTGTCTTCTCCAGGCACAAGTCCCATAGGTTAGCCCATCCCACATGGTCAGTCCCTAACAAACTCACAGATGACCAACACTAAATGGACTGAGCAGGCTGTGAGTGTGTGTGTATAAAAGCTACACTTACCTGTAGTGAGGATAAGGATATAGATATGTATGTATGTATGTATGCATGAATACATGTGTGTGTGTGTGTATATATATATATATATATATACACTTACCTGTATATAAGTGTATATAAGGATATATATATATTTAACCTGTATATAAGTGTCTATAAGGATATATGTATGTATGTATGTATGTATGTATGTATGTGTACACATACATGACAACAAAGGAGGTAATGAATTTGAGAGGGAATGGGTAGGGATCACAGGAGGAGTCCATATATGAAATTATTATTATTATTATTATTATTATTATTATTATTATTATTATTATTATTTTATTAGTTTTTCAAGGCAGGGTTTCTCTCTGCAGCCTTGGCTGTCCTGGAACTCACTCTGTAGACCAGGCTGGCCTCCGAACTCAGAAATCCACCTGCCTCTGCCTCCCAAGTGCTGGGATTAAAGGCATGTGCCACCACCACCCGGCTTGAAATTATTTTTTTAAAAAATAAAGCACTCAGGCTGGTGAGATGGCTCAGTGGATAAGAGCACTGACTGCTCTTCCGAAGGTCCTGAGTTCAAATCCCAGCAACCACATGGTGGCTCACAACCATCGGTAATGAGATCTGATGCCCTCTTCTGGTGTGTCCAAAGACACCTAAGGTGTACTTACATATAATAATAAATAAACTTAGATAAAAAAGTATTTAAAACCACTCTGAGAGCTGGCTCACAGAACCTCTGGTGTTATTCTGAGTCCCTCAGTCCCCTGACTGCTCCCAGTTTAATTCTATGTAAAGGGAAATCAGCTTATACTCAGTGACCAGCACCTAGGGGTGGTTTGTCACAAGAGGCCACCCATCCTGATCACACAAGAGGAAAGTTGTAGCAACTGCAATCAACTTGCAGGCAGTCCATATCTACCTCTGCATCCAAGGCCGCACTGCTGCTTTGGCCTGAAGCGCACACTTCGTGCTCTTCTGGGACTGGCATTTCTCGGGGAAAAGCACAGCTGCACAGGCCTGAGGAGGCAACAAATTGAAGAGAGGAAACAGAGACCACATTCCTAAGCAGCGGCAGGCCCAGGACTGTGGTGAGTCTCTGGAACAGCGTACAGAGGCCACTGAATGGCCCATCTGGGATTCCTGTCTTATTTTTATTGCTCTGAGTTTGTAGCTAGCTTATTTTTAGTGTTTTCTCGATTGCCAAGGTGGTCAGGGGCAGATGCTATGACGGAGGCCTGGTGTGCTGCTGGCAGGGAGATGACAATTTCCTTGACTGGTTTCAGGGGTGCCAGACTGGCCTGMTGTCCCCTGAGTACCTCAGGCCCTGTTGCAGGCAAGGAGCAATGGAAGAAATGAGGGACGGAACTAGGAGTTGTATAGAACCCTGCAGTCTGCTTCCTTCTGGTGTTTTTCTTGAACAAAAAAGAATTCAAAGGTTTCAAGGCAGTCTGGAGAAAGCGGGGGTGGGGTGGGGATGCCGGGGAGTAGGGTGTGCTTGGTAGAATGCTACCATGAACAGAGTCTGCCTTCTGTTCTCCCCATCCACAGGATAATAAAACAGGAGAGTTTTTCAGCAAGTAGTCTTTCCATTTTAGGATAAACACCAAAAATAAGTTTTAAACAATATTTAATAGATTACAGTGACCTTCTGCTACAGCACAGAGAGTCAAGTCCCCTGACCTTGGAGGGATGGCAAGGGACTTACAGTGCCTTATCCAGCCTATGGCCGTTTAGGTCTTTCCAGAGAAGACAAAGCCTGCATCTATCCTAGTCACCCCCCGGGCAGGAAGAGTGCTTGAGAAGCAGTCTGAGAAGGTTAGTCCAAGCCCCACCTCACTAGATACACACTGGCCAAGTCCTCCTGCGGTGTCACCTCATTGTCTCCATCTGCCAAGTGTGGCACTCTGGCTTTGTTCAAGAAGAGGCTCTGGGTCTCTCCCTAGAACACCACCCCCACCTTGATGCCCCGCGGGGCTCCCAGAGTCCTGCGGTCCTACTTCTGTTGACCATGCGGATGGACGGACATGCCAGCATCTTAGCTGAGGGTAACTGCGCGAACACTGCAGACTGAGCGCTCAGGCTACCTCCCCTTCAAACCATCAGAGGGCGATACCTATGACCTAGAAAACACCAGCTCTGCTCAGTCAAGAGGAAGGCATCCAGAGAGAGCCACCTCAGCAGACTGAACCAGTGTGACTCAAAAGGTCCCCAGTCTGATTCAAACGTAATACACTGCCGCAGGAGGCTGCCATCTCTGCAGAGGAAGAGCAGGTGGGCCCAGGGCTGGCCCCTTTCCTCCTTGCTGTCCCCAGGCACCTCCTATGTGTGAAGAGGGGAGGGTCCCGCATACTTCCCACTCCCATCACAGAGGCTGGAGAGAAGACATCCCTGCAGCTCTGTCCCACCAGGCACAGACTGAACAGCTGAGACAGGTTGTCCCGACAGGGCTATTCATAGAAGAACCTAGGCCTTTTCTGAGGGGACCTAAGTCTCCAAGTCACAAGGAAACACCCGCACTCCCTCCCCTTTGAGACAAGAAAAAGTAGGAGTCAAAGATTGCGTAGGGGTCACGATGGGGTCAGGATGTGGCATTCCACTCTGAAACCCTTTCCAGACTAAGCGCTGGTAGAGCTGGGAAATTTAGTAAAGAAGAAACAGAACAACAAAACACCACTGACAAGAGGAAAACCCAGAAAGTCTCCTCAGCTGTCAGATGGCCCTACACACCTCTTCAGAGCCGGTGGGGCCACTTTAGAGCCCAGTCACCGAACCTTACACCACCCCTGGGTAAGCCAGGTGCCAAAGGCTAGCCTAGAGCTAAGAAGAGCTGCCTGTCCCTGACCACAGTCCTGAATGTTCAGGGCACGTTAGGTCACGCTGCCTCCCCTTCCTTCCCCTACTGGACTGTCTGGTATCTTGTTTTCCAGAAACTGAGTTTCTTAGAGGGGGGTTCTCAGCCTTATTAAGAGTACAGACGCTGACAAAGTGGTAATGAAACGTGCAAAGGACCCAAGACATGTGATGGATTCAAGATACAAAGTTGGGGCTAGAGAGATGGCTCAGCAGTTAAGAGTGCTCTTCCAGAGGCCCCGAGTTCAGTTCCCAGCAACCGCATGGTAGCTCACGACCATCTGCGATGGGATTGGGCGCCCTCTTCTGGTGTGACCAAAGACAGTTACAGTGTACTAGTATAAACTAAATAATTCTTTAAAAAAAAAGAAATAAAGTTAAGGAGGGCCTCTTCTGGGAAAGTTCTATACAGGGAAAGATGGGGAGAACAGAGAAAGCCACCCCCTTCCTAGGTCCATCTCCACATATTTCTTTGTTAGGCTATTTCCAGTTCTTTTCAGGAATAACAAACACTGCCTTTTCCAATGAATGGCCAAGTTTAAGAGACTGAGACAGTGGCCCCTTCTCACTCGGTTATGCAAAGCTCTCACCCTGTGGGACCAGCCCAGTGGTGAGAAGCAAGTCAGAAGCTAAACTTTGTTTTTAAGACTGGAACCATTTCTTCCCAGGCCTTAACATAACTTTCTAAAGCAATACAACAACAGTTGCATATCAGAGTGACCTAGAAAGCTTTCCAAACTCCCCATGCCCTGGGGGTGTTTGCTGTAGCTGCTCACAAACCTGTAGCTACGATTGTGATCTACTGCTCTAGACTGGGGGAGGGGTTCACAGTGAAGCAAGAACCCCAAGAGAGGGTGGGACACTTCCCCTCTGCACTGATGTTTTTCTGCCGGGAGGCCTACCTAGCCATAGAAGGAACTACTGTTTCCCTGGCTCCCACCCCCCAAAGCAAGTACTTGGCACCACAGGCTTGTTGTAGTAAAATCACAGGCCGTCTTTGGGTTTGGGGGCACCATCTCATCAAGGGGAGGCTGAGAGCATTGGCCTAAAGTCAGAACTCAGCCAAGACAGGTCCTACAGGCAAGATGAATTATTCACAAAGGAGGCTCACAGATAGACGTAGGGAAGTTCTGAGGTAATTCTATCTGGTACAGGCCCACGGTCCTAATGGTGACCTTGCCACATACCTATGGATGGCTATTCGAGTCTGTCTACAAACTGGCCCTTGCAGGTGGCCTCTCTAGAGTTGGCTTGGAACTAGCTGCCTAAGTAGCCAGTAAAGTAAGTAGCTCAATAAACTTCACACTTTGCCCCTGCCAACACACATGGCAGCCTGCGAGGCTCTGTGGGCACCCAGGAGAGAATGCCAGAGGACCAGCCTGGCTGGGTATCCAAAGGCCAGCATGTTTAAGAAACACGCAGTCCCTTTAGATTGCCCAAGCCTACTCRGGACCTAAAACGGTAGTATGACGGCAGCCTAGGCGAGAAGCCTGCTTCTGAAACCACTCTGGACTTCTGCAAAGTTGCTAGACTAGGTTTTAAAAATGGTTCCCAGCCACATTCAACACGGAAGTCTCAACTCGGATCTATCTACCGAAGGTCTGGGTGCCATTTCTTTCCCATCTACAAGCTGTAAACTCAAATCAGGAAGGGAACGGGACAGAGAAGGTGACCAGTTGCCCATTCAAGCACACGTGAGCACGCAGCCATCCATGAGTCAGTGAGGTCTCCAAATCCTAGAGAGACATTCTGAARGGTCTAAGGGCAGGAAATGCTGAAAGGAGGGTTGATCAGAGTAGCGCAGGCCCCCGAAGCCACTCTACCAGCACACGGCTCCACCTGAGGAGGATGCCACAGTTTTCCTCAGAGACCACGGAGCTCATTTCCTTCCTCCCTTGAGGGCGCCTGTAACCCYCAGGTTTACCTTTGAAGGCTGTTTGCTCTGAACGTTCCTGAAAAAGGTGGTCTTGGCCGTAAAGAAGCAATCTTCCAGCTCCTCGTCCAGGCTGCAGTACCCGCTGCTCATGCTGCTGTCCACGGTCATTGGGCCCCGCCCGAGTCTGAGCTCATCGGACTGCGGGGCAGGGGCTGTGCGTGGGGCCCTTCTGGTTCTGCGCGGGTCACCAGGCTGCTCTCGGGCAGGCAGTCCGCGCTTCCTTCACTGGGGTTTCAAGCCTGCACAGCTCAGGGGGCCCTGGGTCCACGCACCTTGCTCTCTGGCGCCCCATCTGCGGTCTTGAGCATTGCGCCTGCCTGCTGACTCGCCGCCCCATGTGCTGACAAGCACCCCCTACACCTCCCTCCCAGTGCCTTTCCTGTACTGCTCTGTGCAGCTCTAAAGCCACTTCCTCTAGCAAGGTTCCCCAAAACCCTRATGAGTGTCACTCACCCCACCCCCGGTTGAGYGCCGAGGACTCCTGGTGGAGATGCCAGCCTAGGGACCAACCAGGATGGACCTGAGGGGGACAATTCCCTTGGCCTTTCCGGCTCCTACTGGAAGCAGTCTTTCTCGGTTGCTATRGTGATAGCTTTGAAGTAAAGGCACATCCCTCCACTACTCCCATGCCCACTACTCCGTCCCTTCACCCCTATAYCCTTCCTCCTTTCCCGGCGTAGGTCAGGTGTGGTTAGAGAAGTAACTGGAGAGGGAAATCATTATCCAGCCTGGCTGGAGAAGAAACAATGTTTCGAAAAGGCCAGAGAAAACCTCCGGGTCTAATGAGCACTTGCGAGTCCCAGGAGAAGTGATGCAGGGCGAGCCGATCCACCCTTCCATCTACAGAACTCCACCATCAAAGAGGCGGCAGACAGCACCAGGTTATTTACACGGTTTCCTGGCAGTCTGGTGGAGGAGGCTCTCTGCCAGATCGAGTCATTCCTATACTCAATTCTTCAGTGACTAGGCGGGCTACAAGGAATGCTTTTCTTATTTGGGACTGATCCTTCCAGACTACAGAGGTCTGACAGCAATCCGGCCTATCGTTTGACCAACAACCGTATGTGCTGGGTGATGTCTGCCATTGATTCTAAACATTAAATAGAGACCATTGGCCGGGCGGTGGTGGCACACGCCTGTAATCCCAGCACTTGGGAGGCAGAGGCAGGTGGATTTCTGAGTTCGAGGCCAGCCTGGTCTACAGAGTGAGTTCCAGGACAGCCAGAACTACACAGAGAAACCCTGTCTCCGAAAAACAAAACAAAACAAAACAAAAAAAAAACAAAAACAAAAATAGAGACCATTAATTCCATTTCACGGAAGTCACAGCTTAGCGTCATGCAAACAGGCCATGTATGATAGGGTCAGACCAGAGCTGTGACCCTAGGGCCTATGTGCTCAGAGTCACTGTGACGTCCCATCTATCCGCTGGGATAAGACTGTTTGGTGGACGCTCTGTCAGCTTTAAATGCAGGGGAACCTGGAGCTCCAGGAAACGAAAGCACAGCTGTGGACCCCAGGCTGGTCCGAAGACAGGTTGAGGAGGCAGGTTCTCAGGACCCAAGTCTCTGTGGCTGTTCTTTTTTTTGTTTTGTTTTGTTTTGTTTTGTTTTGTTTTGTTTTTTTTCAAGACGGGGTTTCTCTGTGTAGCCCTGGCTGTCCTGAACTCTCTTTGTAGACCAGGCTGGTCTCGAACTCAGAAATCTGCCTGCCTCTGCCTCCCAAGTGCTGGGATTAAAGGCATGCGCCGCCGCCGCCACCACCACCCGGCTTTTAAAGATTTATTTATTATATATGAGTATACTGTAGCTTCAGACACCCCAGAAGAGGGCGTCAGATCTCATTACGGATGGTTGTGAGCCACCATGTGGTTGCTAGGATTTGAACTCAGGACCTTCGGAAGAGCAGTTGGTGCTCTCAACTGCTGAGYGGTCTCTCCAGCCCTGCGGCTGTTCGGAACTAATCCAGGGCTCGGGAAGCTGGGGCTGGCAGAGGGTTTGACTCCCCGCCTCAGACACAGCTGCACACACCACTTTAAGCACTGGTTACTTTGTGAGGAACCTTCTTCCCCCTCCTTAGCCAAATCTGTCTGTGCTCAGGGGCTTTAAAGCTGTAGCACAGATGGTTCCATCATCCCGCTGAGAAACCCGCAGATAACAGCGCCCTGGGGTGGTGCCATCCACCCAGAACCTCTAACGCTACTAGTTCTCACTCCCTAGAAGGATGATAATAAGGAAGGGCAGACGGCAGGCTAGACGGAGCAAGGGGGATTTGTCAGGCATCAGGGGAGATCTCCCTGGGACAGACTGAGGAAGGGCTTGGCTCTGCCCACAGCAATCATCAAATGGGTGTTTTAGAGGCTGGGAGGTTCTTCTCCCCAGAGGCCGTGGTTCAGAAGCTGCTATCGGCTTCCACACCTCTGCTATTGATTGGACGAGTGCTCAGAGGAGACTGTCCTCAACATCCGAAAACCCCTCACAGTTTTTAAGAAAGCCAAGCCCCAGGTTCAGTGGAGCCCTGTGGGCCTCAGATCCTCTGTGACCATACCGTGTCCTCAGGGGTCACTGATAGAGCTCGGGAAAGCCACATCGGGGGGCACAGCATTCAAAACGTGTGGTCTCAAACAGGACTAATAACAACCTTTTCAAAGGCTGGGCTCGACCTCCCAGGAACCAGCACATGTCTCTTCTTGTGCACAGCACATAGGAGGCCAGAGAGGGGGAGGAAAGCTCTCTCAGGGATGCTGTCTTCTTCTTCTTCTTCTTCTTCTTCTTCTTCTTCTTCTTCTTCTTCTTCTTCTTCTTCTTCTTCTT
>BDUI01026562.1:15634-27973 GCA_002335545.1 Apodemus speciosus | reverse complement strand
GCCCTCATTCCCCTCCCCTCCCACCCACTTCCCTCCCTCCATCTGCCTCCTATGACTATTTTATTCCTCCTTCTAAGTGAGATTCAAGCATCCTCATTTGTGCCTTCCTTCTTGTTTAGCTTCTTTGGGTCTGTGGGGTGTAGCATGGGTATCTTGTATTTTGTGGCTCATATCCATATGCATGTACTTTGGGACTGGATTACCTTATTCAGGATGATATTCCCAAGTTTCATCCATTGGCCTGAAAATTCATATCTTTGTTTTTTAATAAGTGAATAGTATTCCATTGTTTATCCATTTTAAAACTGAGGGACAACTGGATTTAGTTTCTGGCTATTACAAATAAAGCTGCTATGAACATAGTTGAACAAGTTTCTTTGTGGGATGGTGGAACATCTGGGTTTATGCCCATGATTGGTATAGCTGGGTCTTGAGGTAGAACTATTCCTAGCTTTCTGAGAAACCACCAAATTGATCTCCAAAGTGGTTGTACAAGTTTGCACTCCCACCAGCAATGGAGAAATGTTCCTCTTGCTCCACATCCTTGTTAGCATCTCCTATCTCCTTAAGTTTTTGATGTTAGCTATTCTAACAAGTATAAGATGGAACCTCAGAGTTGTTCTGATTTGCATTTCCCTGATTACTAAGGACTTTTGAACATTTCTTTAAGTGCTTCTCGGCCATTGGAGATACCTCTGTTGAGACTTCTCTGTTTAGCTTTGCACCCCATTTTTTAATTGGTTTATTTGGCTTGTTGGTGTCTAACTTCCCTACTTACYAGACCTTCTGTATGTTCTTTTATTTTTTAAAACCCCTCAGGTCCAGTTTTTACTGCCCAAATATGCCTTCTAGYGGAGCAGTCAGCTTCCCAGGGTTATACTAGGAATGAGACCTCATGCCCAGCCTTTCTCTGTACAGGGATTTTGTCTTCTTGGGTTTGTACAGATCTCGTGCATGCTGTTACAATATGTGCAGCTGACCTGCGTATGAAACAGACGCTGTTTGCTTGTAGTTATCCACTGCCTCTGGCTCTTACATTTATTCTGCCCCTCTTCTACAAYGATCACTGGGCCTTGAGGTGAGGAGATAAGGCATATATGTTCCATTTAGGACCAAATGTTCTACAGTCTCCTAGTCTTTGCACCTTTTCCAGTTCTGGGTATCTGTGATATTCACCATCAATCACTAATGGAAGTTTRTTCTGATGGAGGTTGAAAGATGTATGCATAACCATGTCTATGGGTATAATGACACTTCATTGGGAATCAATTTAACATTATATTCTTTTTCAGAACAATAGTAACATGTTCTTTAGGGCCTGTGACCTGTCTAGTCATAGGCTCTTGGACTGACAGTTGTGCTAGGTATGAATTTGATCTTGTGGGTGTCTTAGTCAGGGTTCCTATTCCCTCACAAACATCATGACCAAGAAGCAAGTTGGGGAGGAAAGGGTTTATTGAGCTTACACTTCCATATTGCTGTCATCANGGTAACAAAGAATATTGGCAATAATAGCCAGTAATATTTGGGAGTCTATGGGGCCTCCATAGCCAACAGCTCCAAAAGAAATGGCCATTCCTGGCAGTGGAGTTTTTATTTGTTCATGTGTGGTGTTGAGCAGGGATAGAATTGCCCCATTATAGAGTGAATACATTTTGACTCTTTCATATAAAAGTGTGTGTGTGTGTGTGTGTGTGTGTGTGTGTGTGTGTAAGCTTCCACAGTAGTAGGATTCCATATGACTTTTCCCAAAAGATCAGTTAGTGTTATTTAACCTTCTCTACCATGCCTTCCCTTCTCCTACCCCAATTTAGCCTTTCCTGGTCCATTATTATCCTGTAACCCTTTATAGAGCTTCATTCTGTTTCCCTTCACTGAATTCCCCTTCCCATTGCCCTTCAGTCATTTTCTGACCTCTGTATGTATTTGAAATAAAATTACTTATCTGAATATTCATAGTTGATATCCACATATGAGAAACAACATGTGGCATTTGTCTTTCTGAATCTATAAGTCCTTACTCAGAATGATTATTTTCAATTCCTCACATTTACCTATGAATTTCATAATTTCATTTTYCTTAACATCTGAATACTATTCCATTGTGTAAATGTACCTCATTTTCATTATCTGTTCTTCATTTGATAGATATGTCGGTTATTTCTCTTTACTAGCTATTGTGAGTAGGGTATCAGTAAATATGGATGAACAGATATCTCTAAAGTAGAATACAGAGTCCTTTGAGTATATGACCAAGGGTCATATAACTGAATTACATGGTAGAGCTATTTCTAAATTTCTGAAGAACTTCCACACTGATTTCCATAATGGGTTCAGTAATTTGCACTCCTACCAGTAATGAATTAGTGTTCCTTTTTTCACACTCATGCCGGTTCTTCTGTGGTCATTAGTTTGGTTTGTTTTTTCTTGGCCATTCTGATGGGAGTAAAATGAATTTTTAAAGTAGTTTGATTTAGCTAACAATGTTGGACATTTTTTATAAAGGTTCTCAACCATTTGTATTTTTCTTTTGAGTCTATTTTTGACTCTGTTTACTYCCATGCCTCAGGTCTTAATTGTTTTTTTTTTAATTTTTTTAGTTGTTTTACTATTCTAGAAAGTAACCTTCTGTAAGATGTGTAGCTGATGACGATTTTTTCCAGTTGTATAGGTTGTCTCTGCACTTAAATGATGGTGTCCTTTTCTATACAGAATCTTTTTCATTTCATGAGGTCCCATTTATTAATTGTTGGTCTTGATGTGTGTTCTATCAGGACACTGAGAAAGGCCTTCACTGTATCAATGATTTCACTTTCCACTCTATCAGATCTTATGATGAGGTATTTAATTCCTATGGAGTTGAGTTTTGTGCATTGCAAGAGCTAAGAATATAGTTTCATTCTTCTATATGTAATCCTGTTTGACCCAAACAACCTGTTGAGCATGTTGCTTTTTCCCTTTGTGTATTGTTGTACTCTTTGTGAAAAGTTAGGTGAATATAAGTGGATAGATTTGTATCTGAGTCCTAAATTATATTCCATTGTTAATAGCATCAAAATATGAATTAAGTCTTACCAAGAAACTGAAGGACTGATATGATGAAAACTTTATGAAACTGAAAAATGAAATTGAAAATGGGGTCTCAAAGACAGAAAGACCTCCCATGAACATGGATTGGTAGGATTAATATAGTGAAAATGGCCATCCTACCAGAAGCAATTTGCAGATTTTAATGTAATCCAAGCAAAATTCCAATGTAATTCTTCACAGAGATTAAAAAGCTAATCTTTAATTTCTCTGGTAACACAAAAGACACACAATAACACAAACAATTCTAAAAAATAAAATAATGGCTGGGTGTATCACCATCCTAGACCTCAGGTTATACCACAGAGCTATAATAATAAAAACAGTGTGAAAGTAGCATGACAGCAGATACACTGACCGGTGATTTAGAGAATATCATTGTTCTGGGGAAAAGATTAGGTTCAAATAACTACCTCAATTACAACATCTTAGCTCTATTTCACCAAGGCTTCCTAGAGAACTCAGTCAGTGTTCTCTGACCTTTGCCACAAATGTAACTCATACTTTTAAAATTGTGCTGCTTTCTGTTTTACCTCACATAGTGATTGTGAGATTTCTCATAAGTTCCTTATAGAAATCAAACACTGAAGCACAGTGGCTCGTGTTTGTGGTYCCAGCATTGAGGAAGCTCAATCAAAAAAAAGGTAAAAAAGAAACAAAGAAAGTCAAACCATGCCACTGTGCTTCATTGTATGGGTTTCTATAACTTTTGGAAATAATGGAATCCTTTAATAATCCTGTTCCTAGCATAAAATCTTAACTACTGCTTTGGAGTTAACCTAATTTCTTATATTACTCATATCTCCATAATTTTATATACACACAAAATAAATGTATGAGTATAGTTAATGTGTCTATATGTACACAGGTAATTCACATACCATAAATATTTATTCAAATAGTCTTTTGACTCAATAATTCTGATTCATAATCCTGTATATTGTCCATCTCACGCACTTAGACCACCCTGGGGTAGTTTTGCTAGGTAGGTGATCTAAGAAACAACTTCTGGCTATGAGCTGTCCATTTTATGATTATGAAATCATTTAATACTCTCCATATTCAAATTTTGTCTCTAATTTGTATTATATTTGTTTTAGAGTTTAAAAGAACGCCCATTCATTTGAAGTGAATTATTTTGTATTCAAGAAATCAATAAATATCTAATTAAGAGTAGGGCCTCACTGTAAGTGATRTCTAAGTAGGATTTGTTAAGACTGTCTTCGGTTCCCACCTTTGAAAACTATCTTAATTTAACATTGTCAGCATATCAGTTCTCTTCAGTGTGGTTGCCTCTATGGGCTTAACTGCTGTCCTCTGTTGACTACTTCTAAGAAGATGAGAAACATTGTTACAGAGTAGACACTCTGGAATCAAACCAATATAGGACAGAACACTGATCCTGCAGCTATCTGGATGACAAAAATCAGAATTTCAGATATAAAATGGTAGTGGCATAACTTCCCTAAAAAATAGATGGAAAACCAAATTTACACAATATCTCTCCACAAATCCAGCCCTACAAAGGATAATCGATGTAAAACTCCAACTCAATGAAGGGAACTATACTCTAGAACAAGCAAGAAAGTAATATTTTTTCAACAAACCCCAAAGAAGATAGCCACACAAACATAATTCCACCTCTAATAACAAAAATAACAGGAAGCAACAATCACTTTTTCTTAATATCTCTTAATATCAATGAACTCAATTCCCCAATGAAAAGACATAGACTAACAGACTGGATACATAAACAGGGTCCAACATTTTGCTGCATACAGGAAAAACACCTCAGGGACAAAAACAGACACTACCTCACAGTAAAAGGCTGGAAAATAATTTTTCATGCAAATGGTCCCAAGAAACAAGCTGGAGTAGCCATTCTCATATCAAATAAAATCAACTTTCAACCAAAAGTTGAAATCAAAAAACGGTAATGAAGGACATTTCATAATCATCAAAGAAAAGACTACCATGATGAATCAATTCTGAACATCTATGCTCCAAATACAAGGGCACCCACATTCATAAAAAAAGACTTTACTAAAGCTCAAAGCACACATTGCACCTCACACAATAATAGTGGGGGAATTCCACATTCCACTCTCATCAATGGACAGATTATGGGAACAAAAACTAAACAGAGACACAGTGAAACTAACAGAGTTAACAGATATCTATAAAACATTTCATCCTAAAACAAAAGAATATACCTTCTTCTCAGCACCTCTTCTCCAAAATAGACCATATAATCAGTTGCAAAATAGACTTCAACAGATACAAGAAGATTGAAATAATCCCATGCTTCCTATCAGACCACCATGGAATAAGAGTGGTCTTCAATAACAACAAAAACAACAGAAAGCCCACATACACATGGAAGCTGAACAACACTACTCAATGATAATTTTCTTTCTCGAGGAAGAAATAAAGAAAGAAATTAAACACTTTCTTAGAATTTAATGAAATTGAAGACACAACATACCAAAACTTATGGGGCATAATGAAATCAGTGCTAAGAGGAAAACCTCATAGGTCTGAGTGCCTCCAAAAAGAAACTGGAGAGAGCATACACTAGCAGCTTGACAGCATACCTAAAATCTCTAGAACATATACCCAGAAGATGTTCTAACATGTAATAAGGACACATGCTCCCCTATGTTCATAGCAGCCTTATTTATAATAGCCAGAAGCTGGAAACATCCCAGATGTCTGTCAACAGAGGAATGGATACAGAAAATGTGGTACATGTATACAGTGGAATACTACTCAGTTATTAAAAACAACGACTTCATGAAAATTCACAGGCAAATGGATAGAACTAGAAAATATCCTGAGTGAGGTAACTCAGTCACAAAAGAACACATATGGTGTGTACTCACTGGTAAGTGGATATTAGGCAAAGAGTGTGGAATGGTCCATGATACAACTCATGGACCACATGAAGATCAAGAGGAAGGAAAACCAAAGACTGGATGCTTCAGACCTACTTAGAAGGGGGAAAGATATAATCAAGGGAAGTAGAGGGTGGGAGAGACTTCAGAGGAAGGATAGGGAGGGGGGAAAAGAGGGGCAGAATCAGGTATGGGAGGCGATGAGATGTACAGAAGATCAGGAAATTGAACAGAGGTGTGTAGCAATGGGGTATGGAGAACTGAGGGTAGCAACCAGAAAGTCCCAGATGCCAGGAAACCAGGAGCCTCGCAGGACCCCATGGGAATGACATTAGCTGAAATAATCCCAAAAGGGCAGGGAGATCCTGTGGAGACCATATCCAGAAGTTAGGCGTGCCCCCACCCCCAGTTGAGGGATATGGCCACCCAACCATCTCAAAAATTTTTACCCAGAATTTCTCCTGTCCAAAGGAAATACAGGGTAAAAGAGTAGAACAGAGACTGAAGGAAAGGCCATCCAGAGACTGCCCCACCTGGGGATCCATCCCACATGCAGACACCAAACCCAGACACTATTGCTGATGCCAAGAAGTGCTTGCTGACAGGAGCCTGATATAGCTGTCTCTTGAGAGGCTTTGCCAGATCCTGACCAATACAAATGTGGATGTTTGTAGCCATCCATTAGACTGAGCACAGGGACCCCAATGGAGGAGTTAGGAGAAGGACTAAAGGAGTTGAAGGGGCCTTATCTAGCATCAGTGGGAGTGACGCCTTTGGTCCTTGAAGGCTTGATGCCCCAATGTAGAGGAATGCTAGGGTGGTGAGGCGAGAGTGGGGGTAGCACCCTCCTAGAAGCAGGGTAACAGAGGATGGGATAGGGGGTTTGCAGAGGGGAACTGGGAAAGGGGATAACATTGGGAAAGGGGATAACATTTGAAATGTAAACAAAATATCCCATTAAAAAATAAAAAATTAAAAAAAAAAAACAGTATGAGGCCTGTATTCATTCCAAAGAGTAAGCACCCACCCACACTTCTATTCTTCTCTGTTCCTGGTTTAGTCTCCCATCTCTGCTCTGCATTATGGGATGCATTGAGCTCAATTTCCCTCCTCTTCCGGAATGTACACCTAATGCAAACTGTGACAGTGACCAAGTAGGAAAAACCATGTAGAAACCATATCCCATAGATTTCTTACAGACTTACTTAAACATATGCAGGAATAGCAGCTTTATCTCTCTGGTTGTTACAGATCACAAATCATTTCCCAGATCACTATCACTATGCTTCTGTCCACAGGCTACTTAGATAGAACAAACTCCTACTTGCTAATTGTATCATTTTACAAATCCCTGACACCATTATGTTGTACCCATTAGGTTTTAGAATATTATAAATAATTTATGTATCATTTAGAGCATTTTCTTTTCTGAGGTGGGGGGGGGAAGGCCTCACTCAGTCACAATGAATTTGTTGGCTTCCCCTCCCCTTCTGTTTATCCCTAAAACACTGTTTTCTGATTAAATGTTGTAAACATATGTTTAAATAGCAGATTCTCTTGAGCCTTTTATAGGTGATTACCATTTGGAGATGAAGACCATCCAAGTGAGGACAAAGACTGTTTATTCAGAGTTTTTATAGCTGAGGCGTTARCCCATTGACATGCTTGGCAGATGCTCAGAAGCAGACAGATGAGCAGGAGCGCAGAGGAGTTGGAGAAGGCCGCAGGTGCACCTTGACAGGATGCTGTTGGTGTAGGCCCAGGAAATCTCTAGGAAGACKATTGGTAGAAAGAGACATTCTAAGTGAYTGGTTAGGGGTGCACATCTGCCTGCTGTGGGATTATTCCCAAATTGGAAATGGGGCCAAAAATCAGGAATGCCTGTCAGTAATTGGTTTGTGCCTCTCCAGGGCCAGTCACCACAGGAATTACTGCTTGGATTGTTGGACTCATTGGCACAGGCAGTGCTCTGGCTGCTGTCTTCTGTTCCTTCAGCTCTGTTCTTGTGGGGCTGGAGAGATGGCTCAGTGGTTCAGGGAGCTTGCCTCTGTCCCAAAAGATACAAGTTTTGTTTTTGACATCCACACGAGCAGCTCACAGCTGCTTGTATCCTAGTTCCCAAGGCTCCAGCATCTTCTTGCCCACTTGGGCACTTGAACATGTATGGCATGTATAGAAACAGGCACATAAGCTTTTATAGGAGTATGATTAAAAATAGGTCTTTAAAAATATGTTCTTGCTCTCTTATCCTGCAAATATACTTTTTAGAAATATCTTAGTAAATGCTTGTGATGATGTCACATAAAATAAAATAAAATAACAAAAATTGATGCCTAGTGCTGTTTACCTAAGAATAGTCCTTATTTGTTCTGAAGAACTCTGATCTCTGCTGGACAAAAAAGTCATCTCTATCTATTGACCAGCACAGCAAATATGGTATTGAAAACTGGAGAATTTTTGTCTTAGTCTTTTACAGGAGTCTCAGAAGGGAGGAAATTGGATTTTTGGCCCTGTTGACTCAGAATAGCATACAAAACCACAATTGGATGTTATCATTCTATGCCCACATGTTGCTATCAACAGCTTTTGTCAGGGAGCATGGCTTTCAATTACTCACTGCCTCCAGAAAATGGTTTTCCCACATCTCGTGCAGGCACACATTGTTCTGAGTCAAGGGCATGAATGGGTCATGAAGGAGAAATAGGGAACATGATACACTGGTGTCTCCAAAGCATAGTAAGATTGATTACATTGCCTTTCAATTACAAAGAGGTCAAATACACAATATGTAAGCAAAATGAGTACATATTTATAAAAGATCTCAAATGCATTGTTGACTTGGTAAGAGATTGGGTGCAAGGTGATTTGTAAAGGYGAGCTTCAAGCAACATGTCTCTCATGGCCATCATTCCCACATGTGGTAATGTGATACAAATACAATGAGGAAGATATATTTATTCTTTCTTATGCTATAGATAAGGGGACATAAGGAATGGAGTCATTTATCTAGGGTCACTCGCCTTGTAATGATGGAACAAAAGTTGAACCCAGGAATCTTGTCCCTGTAGTCCTATTTACAGTGAGAGAAAGATCATGGAAATATGTCAGGTTGTTGGGTATCATGTGCACATAGGGTATCATGTGCAGTGTGCTGTTCCCTACCTGGAGATGGGCCGTAATTTAGACTCTCAACTTTTTAGAGGACAACATGAAATTGCTTAGTGGTATCCCTAAAATGGCATGCTCATTGCTATATACAAGMACAACTGCTAATGACTTTRAGAATCAGAAAGCATTGCCCCACCTGTGTTGTCAAATGGTATGTAGTTGGTAATGAATTCTGATAGTCCTCTTTGACATTGGTTAGTGGGATCTAAATAACTTACTGGTATTAGATTTGCCTAAGTGATTTCCATTCTCATTTTGGTATTTTTATACTACTTAAGATAATACTACTTAGTTAAAAATAATTTGTAAGACTTAYTGACCGGAAGACAAAGCTATGTTGTTATTGATCTCAGCCAGTATCATCTCTGTTCTCAGAAATTTGTCTTGAAATGTCATTGTTATATATACCAACTGTTTTTCTCACACTGGTATTGCCTTTGGTAAATATTACATCTGAGTAGTGATCTCTGTCATATTACTTACAGGAGATAAGTTACTAAAAGGACACATTGTTTTAATCAAATACCTAGGGAGATTAGAGAAATTGTTAAATCACCCATTCTTTAAATTTCCTGCCTTCTTCCTTTTCATCACATTCAAAATAAATAAAAGTAGTCAAGGGAAATTAGATCCACAAAACCATAAGAGAGCCAGTGATACCAGTGCCCTGGCTCTGTGCTGGGTAACTTACAACACCCACTCATTTTACATTGTCCTTCTCACACTCCAGAAATGACTATCCAAAAACTAGCATCTATCCTCCTCCATTTGAACCTGCTATARGATTTATAGAACTGTATCTCTTTCCTGCCACTGTGTTCCTGTCTAAACAACTAATTAATATGAATTTTAAATCTACAGTTTACTAGAAATAGACTTTTTAATCATGAAGAAAACGTAATTAATGTCTATCATCAAAGCACTTGGAAAGCTGAGTGGGAAGATTGTCACAAGTTCAAGGCAAGTCTGAACTGCACAGTGAGGTTAAGGCAAATCTAAGCTATAATGGGAGATCTTGTCTTAAAACAATAGAAGTAATAAAAACAACTGAGTTAAAATTACATTGCATTGTTTAAGCAGCCTACATAAGTGTCTTAGTTAGGGTTTACATCGCTGTGAACAGACACCATGACCAAGGCAACGCTTATAAAGGACAACATTTAAATGGAGCTGACTTACATGTTCAGAGGTTCAGTCCATTATCATCAAGGCAGGAAACACAGCAGTATCCTTGTAGACAAGGTATTGGAGAAGGAGCTAAGAGTTCTATGTCTTATTTATTTTTTATTTTTTTTNCTTTATAGTGTCAATGAGGTTCTCTTTCTTCATCTTAGTAGTGGACAGCTKTGTTCAATTTGTGCATTTGTGAATTATCTCTGTGCAAGTTACATAACAATTAAAACATCTGTGTGCAAATAAACATCTCTCTGGGATCAATATCATCTAATTCCTAGATTTGACAGTATTCATGGTATAAATGCTCTCACAAAACTTGATTTCACACTACTAATGTAAAGTCACAGCTTGAAAAGTTAGGAAGAGATGTGTGCATTTACTGTGTCCAGTTCACCRTTACACAAGCATTATATGTACTTGAAAGAAAATTGACAAGTGATGAACATGTTAACTGAAGATTTTGCATGATTTGTCCCTTCTTAAGTTTTAKGTAGCAGCCATGAAGTTTAAAAAAGAGGAATTGAGAAAATGGCTTCACAAAGACAAGAAACAAAGCTAACATTTTTTAAAAAATGTAAAATAATTCATATTCAGCTATACAAATTAGAATTTTCATAATCCTGGTTTATGATATAATATCATTATCAATTGACACTTTTATTTTAGGATATTTTACTCATGGTAAGTTATGAAGAATTTGATAAACATCCCTCTGCTCAGCCCAAGAGCTGAAACATTCTTAGTCATGTGTATTTCGTACTTTATTTCAGGATGAATCATACACACGGGTACAGTTAATACATTGCTTCCTTTTATTTTTGGACTTTACATACACAGCTTAGTGTCCAGGATTAGTCGGACTTACTTTTGGTTACTATGATCAGTCTGTGCCACTATTTTGGAATAGTCTCTGCATTTCCTGCATGACTTTACAGGCCAATTGCTGCTGATAATTTCCCTGTGTGGTRGGCTTTTTAATGCTTTAATTGGACTTGTCTCTCACAACTTGGTGGACTGTAAAAGATCACTGTCTCTTTTTCTATCATTTGCATTATTTGGCAACCAACAAGATGGGTCAAACATCAATGCTGTGACATGTGTCAGTGTCASACAGAGAATAGTGCTGGAGGATTCTGCAGTAGGYACCAGGAAATGGATTCCTAGGAATCCTAGGAATTGTGCTGTAAGTAGCACAATTGTAGTACACATCACCTCTTTTCTAGTTATGGTGATACTGTATGATTGGACGGAATAAGTATTACTAAGCCAATGAGCCTAGACTGTTACAGGCTACAGACAGCAAGAAACATTTGAGTCCTCATCAAAAAGGCTGTTGTTCAGTCTTCATAATTACCTCATAAAATTTTCATCTCCTTATTTTCCTGAACTATAGGAAAAGATATAAAATATCCTATTTAATGAAACTTTTAAAGAAAAAATGTACTGTTTGAATTAACCTTTCAATAACTATTCATTTTAAAATGACCACCATGTTTGTGTTTATCTCTATTATTAATTTTCTGCAATGATTCTTTAAACTCACCAGGTGATGGGGCTAAACTTCAAGCCATGCCTTTGCTGTTGGCTGGTGTCATTTCAGCTGTTTATGATTTTAGTTACTGTGTTATTTTGTGATTTTCCTACACAACAATCAAAGGATCATAGTGTTTTTTATATGTTGAGTTCAAACCACAGTACTAGTGTTCACAGTGTATCCTCAGCCAGCCAGATTAAAACTTAGGAAGCAATAAAATGTTCCATTCAAGCCTTTACTCCCTGTTTTGATGCCCGTGGTGTTTTCATTTGAGGAATCTCATTTTCTATTAAAGATTTCCAGACAGCTTACAGAGAGTTTGTATTATCCATTCCTTTGGACACCAAAATATTATCTCTTCGTATATCCTCCACTGACATATCTATATTGACATTTTTGATCCTGCCATCCAAGTGAATCTTTAACTTTTAAAATCACAGTATCTCTTTAGATACTGGATGATTGGCAGCTAGGGACATG
>BDUI01026556.1:0-19095 GCA_002335545.1 Apodemus speciosus | reverse complement strand
CCTTTGGAGGAACTCAGAAGAACATGCGTGGATCCAAGACATTGAAACAGGAAGCTGTAATGTTGAAATTGCCTTGAAGACCCCAAGATGTTCGAGATGCCAGAGCCATGGGCTATCTGCTGAGAAAGCTTATAACAGGGAGTGGAACCAGCCCAGGAGAAAGAACTTTGCTGCAGTCAACAAAGACGAAAGAGGAGTTGGAGATCTGAAGACCGCTTTGACATCAGACATGGAGATGCAGAGATTGGAGTTTGCCCAGCTGGTTTCCTGTCTTGATTTGTTGTATTTTTAAGGTTTGTTTTTATGTATTATATGTAAGTACACTGTAGCTGTCTTTAGACATTACAGAAGAGGGCATCATATCCTGTTACGGATGGTTGTGAGCCACCATGTGGTTGCTGGGATTTGAACTCAGGATCTTCAGAAGAGCAGTCAGTACTCTTAACTGCTGAGCCATCTCTCCAGCCCTGATTTGGGGATTACATTAAGTGATTGGATGAATCTCAGAAGAGACTTTGACCTCTGGACTTTTAACATTGTTGACATTGCTATAGACTATGGGGAATTTTAAAGATGGATGAAATGTATTTTTTATTATGCTATGGCTAGGTATGGTTCCAGTAGACTCATATGTTTGAACAAGCCTRTAGGGCCAGGGAACGGGATGTCATGGTTCGAATATGCTTGGCTCAGAGAGTGGCACTATTAGGAAATGTGTCCTTGTTGGAGGAAGTGTGTCACTGTGGAGGTGKGCTTTAAGACACTCATCCTAGATGTCTGGAAGGCAGTCTTCTCCTATTTGCTTTTGGAGCAAGATGTAGATCTCTCAGTTCCTCCTGTACCATGCCTACCTGGACACTGCCATGCTCCTGCCTTGATGATAATGGACTGAACCTCTGAACCTGTAAGCCAGCCCCAATTAAATGCTGTCCTTGTATGAGTAGCCTTGGCCATGGTTTCTGTTCCCAGCAGTAAAACCCTGACTAAGACACACCATGTGTCACAGATGACTTCCATGTCACCTCACAGTAGCCGACGGGATGGGTAGACAGTAGAGAAGGGGAAGGAGAATTCTACCATCAAACAACTGCCTCTAATTGACATTGATAGAATTCCATGTAACACAGCACAAACTATATCCACAGGCATCTGGTGCTTTTAACAAGCTGGAATAAAACAAACCAACTCTCAGCAGTTAAAAGGATCCCAGCGTTAAAAAAAATATGTTGCTTGTTGATAATAAAATAAATCAGAACTCCAAAGCAAGAAAATGAGACAAAGTTGTGAACTTGGACATTGAGTCGATATGTTTATAAACACGTAAACTAGAAACCCTGAATCAAGGAGTAATCAGGAAACTTTCTGAACTGAGTGAGAACAGCAAAAACTCACAAGTCTAATGTATGACTGGCTGCTAGATCAAAACTCAGAAGCTATTTGCATGCCGAGTACTGAACATGCCAATGAGAACAGTCTTAGCCAATGGCCTCAACATCCACCCTAGGCAGCTAAAAGAGCAAACTCAGGCAGAAGCCAAGTAGGTAAAGGACACCCTAAAGATTTTGTCACCACAAATTGGTGACACAGGAAACAAAAGCACTGTAGAGAGACGAAAATAAAAACCCAGCTACTTGAAAGGGCTSGAAGCACAGCACACATATGGAGTGATTAGGGACAAGAAGAGGAGGTGGCTGCTTTGGGAATGAGAGAAGGTATCACTGCCAATCAGTTCACGGACATTACAATGAGTGTGAAGGAGCGATGCAAACAGCTTTATACAAATAAACACACCAGCCCAAAGATGGGGGCCTAGGGGTGGGGCGCGTCTGTGTGTGTGCTGTGGTGTACGCGTGGGGAGGTCAGAGGATGGTTTTGGTTCTCTCTTCCACCATGTGGGTCCTGAGGATCAAATTCAGGTCATCAGGCTTGGCAGCAAGCACCTTTACACGCTGAGCCATCTCGCCAGCCCCAGCAATGAGTTTGTGACTCCACCTGGGGACGCAGTTGCCATGGGAACGTTTTCTTGTCCAATCAAGCCACAGCTCAATCCTTAGTTGAGACGATGAATGGACTGAAGATGACATAGAAGGTCTCTATGGAAAAGGTTTATCCCATTTYCCTCCCACCTGCCTCAGAAGGAGGCAGCCATTATCCCCTATAGAGTGTGCATTCCGGGTGCCATCTTGGAAAGAGACACCAAGCCCTAACCTGGTGGTCTCTTGCAACACAGCAATTAAAAAAATATGTGAAGGTGGTGACTTTACGGCAGTGACTCATGGTCATAAGTGACGCTTGTCTGGGTCTGCATTTCCCCACACAAGCTCATATGGTGATGACTTGGTTGATAGCCTGTGGAGCTATGGAGGAGATGGGGAACCTTTAAGACACTGGGTCTACTGGGAGAAAGGGAAGTCATTGCGGGGTGTCCCTGAAGGGGATTTTGTGACCCCAGTCCCTACTTACATCTCTTTGTTACCTGACCACTATGAAGTGGGGTGGCCTTGTGGCACCCCAGCCTTGATGTGGAGCCCAAGGTGACAGGGCCCAGGGATCATGGATTGAAACCCCCAAGCTAAAATAAAAATTTCAACGTTTAAGGTTATCAATCTATGTATTTTGCTGCAGTGACAGCAGTGTCACACGTGGGCTGCTGGGCTGTCTCTGCCCAATCCACTTCTCCTCTGTCAAGCCAGGGGATCAGTCTTCTGTGTTTGCTGTATGAGATGCATGCCTGACAGATACACAGCCTCTAAGAAAGACGAGCCACCTGCTTCATGCCTTCTGCTGGGAGAGAGGCTCCGCAGGTGGGTGCCAGATGCCTGTATCCCCTCACAGCCCCCTTGAGGTAGAAAAGGAAGGGCTGCCCTGGTCCTTAAACCTTGAATCCCCATTCATATGGAAACCACTTTGGGGCTGGCGGTGTGAAAGGTGAGCTCTCTGAGGAGGTGACTAAAGATAACCAGACTCTCCGGGTGGGCAAACATCTTAGAGGCAGATAGATGCTCTGAGGTCCAGCGGTCACCTGGAATCTTCCGGAAGTTGGAGTCACGGTTGCCATGTTCCGGCACAGTAAATAAGCGAGCGTGACGTCCATGATGCTTGTGCAGGGACCTCTGAGCTGAGGGTGGTAGGCGGAGGTTCCAAGGCTCAGGAAGGAGCCCAGGCCGCCTGCGGCACACAGAAGCCTCTGACCCTGGACAGCTGGCTGGGCAAGAGCTCCCACGCTGCCAGACATTTGCATTTCTGGGCAAAATAGACCAGTTTGTAATCGCTGGAAATCCATCTAGTTTGGGGAAATATTTCATGCAGGAAAAAAAAATAGCAGTTCTGCAGAGAGGCGTGGCTTAAAGCCTTCGGTCCCCACACAGCCTGGCTCAGCATCTGCAYGGAGGCCTGGGGACTTTTCCAGTGTAGGGCATTTATAAGCAAGCATTCAGGCCGCGTGGCGCCGCCCCCAACGCCCTTCTCTTCTCTGCGCCCCCCGGCTCTGGCCCCCATCTCCTCCCCCCTTTCCTTCATGCTCCTGTTTATTTTGGGAGACTCGGGATCTTCCCCAACCCTGTGACATTTACTCTTCAGAATGAGAATCTTTTCTATTTCTGCTTCCCAGCGCAAGGCTGCTGGTGAGATTCTCCCAGCCTCCTCCTGCCCTGCCGGAGGGGATGCGCTAAGGCGAGGTGCCCACCGTGTCAACCAGCAGCCGAAAAGCACTGGCTACATGTCTTGTGAGTTCGATTCCGTCCATAAGAGAGGCCTGAAATGTGGGTGTTTCCAGAGGCAAGGCCTCGGTTAACACAGTCAACACTCCTCAGTGGAGTGGGGAGGGTTAATGAGAGGGTCCCTGTGGGCTTTAGGGCCCATGGTTATTAGTGAATTGAGGGAGTCTGGAGAGACTGAGGGTTTAGATGAGTCAGGGGATCCCAGCAGAGGGACAGTAAGGGACATGCTGGGCTGTAGGCAGAGGACACAGCAGGGGGCTGGGCAGAAGAGTGAGTCCTGGAGCTGGAGAGGTTGAATACCAGCTTCAGAGCAGGTCTGTCCCACGCAGCTGCAAGGGACAGAAACTCCGGCTCACCCTGGCTGAGTTCAGGAAGAAATGTAACTCTCGGGAGAGGCTGGGCTAGTGGGGTGACGCAGATGGGAGAAGGACCCTGGAAGAAACCAAGCCGACCCGACAAATCCCCATAAATATCAATCTCACAGCTCACACGAGTGAGCCAGGAGGTTGTCATAGCACCCGGGGCGGCTGCTGACTTAAATCGATTCTTTTGTTCATTTAAAGCAAGGAATCATTCCATAGCTGAGGCTATCCTATGATTTACTATCCTACAACTAGCTCAGAATAGTCTTGAACTTGCAGTCCTCCTGCCTCAGCCTCCTGAGTGCTAGAGTTATAGATGTGAGCTGCCACACCTGGTCCATTGTTGATGATGATGATGATGATGATGATGATGATGATGTTGATGATGATGATGATGATGATTATGCTGATGAAGATGATGATGTTGAAGAAGAAGATGACATGATGATAATGAAGATGATGGTGATGCTGATGCTGATGGCATTGAAGAAGATGATATGATGATGATGATGATCATGATGATGAGGATGAAACAATGACGATGAAGATGATGGTGGTGGTGGTAATGATAATGGCGATTGTGTGCGTGTGTTGCTGAAAATGGAGCTAGGAGCCTTGATCACTCTAAGCGAGCATTCCACCACTGAGATTCAGACCTAGCTGTGGATGAATTGACCCAAGTGCCGTCTGTATTTCTGGAGGAAATCTTCAGCTCAGCCCCGCCCAGTCACCACCCGACCGCCCACACTCCAGCACCCCTGGCTAACTCCCGGCTCTGTGGTCTGCTGGTGCTTCCTGGCGCAGGCTCTTTGCGCATGCTCCGTTGTGTCCAGCATGGCGCCCAGTGCCTCCCGGCATTCTATAAATGGAAAGGATCGTGAAGGAGTAGACGGCGCTGTCTGGAGTGCGGCAGGGGGGAAGTTGACAGGTGTGGCCCTGTGACACCATCTGGAAGAACTGCAGAACCAGGCGAATGGGAAGGGTGGGGGTGGGGTTGGGGATAGAGGCACTGACGGCACTGACTGCAAGGACAGGCTGCCGCTGGGCACCAGTGAACTCGCCACACCCCCTTCTCTGTGCCTGTCACCCTGCTTCTGGGGGCCTCGGTACAGGTGTCCTCCTGGGGATGCCCATCCTGAGTCCCACCACCCGAAAGGAGGCTGCGGTGACCAAGTGTGGTCACATATGGGCAGGTGGACTTTCTGTTGGGACGTTGGCGGCTCAGATGTTTGCACACAGCTTCTGTGAGCACCGCTGAAGAGGCAGGGGAAGGGAAGCAGAGAGGGCTCCAGCTGGGCGGCCTGGTTGGCACTAGTGGCTCCCTGGGCCTCGTGGGGAGGAAGAGCCCTAGGATGAACGATGTCTGGACGCTTAGCATGAGGTGGGTGAGAAGCCAGCATGGAAGCTACAGAGGCCGAGGAGGAGGAGCCCCACCCATAGGGTAGTGATGGGGCCTCGGGGAGGAGGGGCCAGCATCCATGGCCATCATCATCAAGCCCCCATGGGCCACTAGTGCGAAGCAGGCAGCCCAGCGAGAGCCCTCCTCTTCCCAGCTACTTACAGTATGCTAGAGAATCCTGCTTGGGGCAGAAACCTCACCAAAGCTAATTCGAGGCCACCCCAGGCCGTCCTKCCCAATGGCACACCCATTTAGGAGTGGGGGCTGAGGCTCAGAGAGAATATTAGACTGACCCAGCCTGGCTTTGTCTAGTGAAGGGAGAGCAGGATTCTAAACTTGGCCGGTTAGGAATCCATCTCTACAGATGATTCCTGAACACTGGCCCCTTTAATAGTAGAGGAAAGCTATGTCTGAGCCGAAGGCTGTACCACTGTGGGTCCGGGCACATCGTGCGCTGTGCAGGTGGTTATTGATCAAGATGAATGGTGGAGCCTTCTCACACCCTAGCATCCCAGTCAATTGATTTCTATGTACCCGGTGCTCACTGAGGCCCTGCCTCATTCACTCCCAGCAGGTGTGTGTCTATTGATGCAGAGGATTGACAAGAGGCACCAAGAGGTCTCGCCTGAAACTCTGAGAGAGTTTGGAGGGGACTCGTGGTCCACAAGCCTTGAGATTTAGGACTCCAACCCACACTCTAAGAGGCTGTTCCCCAGGCTCCCTGTTACAGGGCTAGTGATGCTGTGTACTGGCAAAATGACACACACACACACACACACACACACACACACACATGCACTGGCATGCAAGCCACTGAGCATGTTGTGAGAACAGGAAGTCTCTAGGGAGCTAGCTGCACAGGAGCCCAGACACCATGCAGGAACTCCACCCCACCCCCCACGGCACATGAACACCGACTTTAGGGTGTGCATCTCCATCCTGCAGAGTGCCAGGTGGCAGCTAGCTCAGGCTGAACCCATCTGTTGACAGGCCAGGACTCTGACTCATTGGCCTTGGAAGTTGTTCTTAGCCACTGAGCCTGGATAATGTGAGGGTACACACCAAGGCGTCTGTCCTCAGGGGCTCAAGGTCTGAGGGTAGAGGCAGGTGCATGGGCAGAGAAGTCCGACACAGATGAGGAAGCTCTGCAGTAGGATGAGGGCGGGTTTATACCTTACAGTACTGAAGTGGGTGAAGACTTGAGTCTGACCACCACAGGACTTACCAGACCACAGTAATCTGGGTAATTCCATCCCTCAAGACTCCCTGACTTATCTGTATAATGGGAACATATGGGTTGTTGGAGGATGCGTTCATTCATACAGTCAAGTGTCTGGCCCTGTGCCTGGTGCACAGCAGGTGCTGACTAAGCATTTTTTAAATTTATGAGTCTTATTTATGAATCTCTTATTTTTGAATCCAGAGAGCAGGTGTTTGGAGAGCACCTGCTGTGGGCCTGGCCCTGTTCAGGGGACTGAGGATTCGGTACTGTGAGAAGCCAGGAGCCATGTCCTTGCTTAATCACGGGGTTGAATGGCAATCGTGAACAGGGGCCAGCTCTGAGCGGAGGGTGGGCCTGGCAGGAATCTCTCTGAGCAGGTGGCAGGCCAGCTGAGAAGGTACACTGACCACCGGACACTTACTGTGGTACAGGGGGAGGAAGGAAGTTCTGGCTGTGCAGAGTCCACTTGGAGGACGAGGCTTATGCTAAAAGCAATCCCCATGGCAGAACACGGGGCTGAGGTAAGCACTGAAGGGGAGAGAGGGCACGTGTAACAGGGTGTCCCTTGCACTGAAAGGACGTGCGCATAGGTAGTGGGAGACAGCAGGGATGGGGCGCAATGTCTCCCTCTCTCCTTGGRCTGCATACAGGGCAGGCAGTGGGGAGAGGGGCCTTGAATGCCAGGTATGGAGCTTTCATTTGGACCGGGACATAGGGCTTGGAGCCTGCCGTGCACCGTCAGGAGGGTATGCTCAGATTCCACAGGGCTCCCATCCTGGGAAGACACCCGGTTCACGGAAGCAGGGAGTGTGTGGCTGGTGGTACCCACAGGCAGCCCAGCGATCAGAAACCCAGTCCATACACAGTGGGATGTACAGAAAGCAGTGGCTCCTGAGAGATGCCACAGTGTGAATGGGTCCAAGASAGCCCAGCTCAACACCGCACAAAAGCAYGCCTCAGCAAAGACACAGATGCCTCACAGCATRACCCCATTATACAGAAAGTCGAGGCAAGATGGGTTTCTAGTAATGAAAGATGAGTATTCCCCAAGCCTGGTGAAGGGAAGCACAGTGGGGKTTGCCCATTCTTGATGGAGTGATGRGTATTCTTTCTCCAAGTGGATGGTTGTCAAGGTGCCTTAGTTACTTTCTATTGCTGTGATAAGACACCATGGCTAAGGMAACTCATGAAATAAAGTTTGTAATTGGGCTTGTGGTTTCAGAGGTTTGCAGAAACAGCTGAGAGCTCACATCTTGATTGGTGAGAAGGAAGCAAAGAGACATCTCTGGGAATGGTAGGAGTTATTTGAAACCTCAAAGCCAATGACACACCTCTCTCAGTGAGGCCACACCTCCTAATCCTTCCCAAAATAGTTCCATCCCCTAGGGACCAAGCATTGAAATATATGAGTCTATGGGGGACCTTCTCATTCAAACCACAACTGTCAACTTACTAACAAGATTTTAAATTTCACACACAAAAAGTAAATATACTGGCTGGATGTGGTTGTGYACACCTGTAGTCCTAATACTTGGGAAGATGAGGCAGGGRCATCGGGAATTTAAGGTCATCCTTAAGGTGAATATTGTGGCCCAGTGACTGCCCTCTTTCTCCCGCCTCAGGCTCCTGTGGGTCCCAGATGTGATGTGTGTGCTGGTTTGAATGAGAATAGCTCCCCAGTCTGTGGAACTGTTTGGGGAGGATTAGGAGGCGTGGCCTTGTTGAAGGAGGTGTGTCACTGGGGGTGGGCCTTGAGGCTTCAGTCTCTTTCTCTCTCACTCTGCTGCCAAGGTTCAGATTAGAGGCAAGCTCTCAGCTACTGCCCCTACCGTCAGGCCCGCCTGGCTGCTGCCATACTCCCCACCAGGATGGCCAGGATGGACTCCAATCAGCTAGCACCCAGCTAAATGTTTTCCTTTATGAGTTGCCYCGGTCATGGTGTCTTTTCACAGCAATGGAAAAGTAACTTAGACCGTGTGTGAAAGCACAGAGCTGTGGAGAGAGATGCTATGGTGTCCCACAGATGGATGCCAGAAGATACCGTGAGTCCCCTTGGAAACCAAGAGTTATGCAGACCCAGTCAAATAGCCAGGGGTGGTGGCTAATGAGCAGAGAGGGAGAGGGTTTTGTTTGTATTGGCAGCAAGCCTGGTGGCAGCCAATGTTTTAACAAGAATCCTTGAGGGGTTGCCTGGCAGGCTATCAAAGAGCTTGGCTACCAGAGGAGACGAATGGAAAAGGGACAGAAAGGAGGGGACTGGGAGAAGGGAGAGAAGAAGAAAAGGAAGAAGAGAATGATGGAGGAGGGGGTTAGAGAAGAGGGAGGAAGGAGACTCTGCTGGACAGAATGAGGGAGAAATGACAGAGCAGGGGAAGGAGAGAGTAAGAATCAGGAGCAATAGGGAGGAAGGAGAGCTAGGGAGGAGGGGCAGGGACGAGGGAGAGAGAGGAGGGGCGGGCAAAAGTTAGACAAGGAGGAAGACACAGAAACCACAGCATGAGAGTGAAGAGGGATGGAAAGGAAAGGGGGAGGGGAAGAAAGGCAAAGGTATGGGGGAGGGGTGGGATGGGGTGGGGGTGGCAGGTGTCTGGGACCCAGCCCAGCTGGGCTCTTTGGTGGGTGACGCTCTCTGTGTCTCTAAAAAGAAGTGATGCAGGGCTCTCAGCCTCGCTCACTGGCAGGCCAGGCAAGAAGAGGCCATTAGAGCCCAGGATCTGTTAGAAGGCTCCCAAGACAGGCATATCTTCAGTGTCCCCTCCTCTGACTCTGACACACTCAGGAAAGAGCTCTCAGCCTGCCGTGGGGGGGGCACTCTATGTGAGGTCAAGTACACCGCAGTCCCTCCTTCCATTGGTGCTAGGTAGAGAGTCTGAGGGAATCCATATTTAAAGATGTTGGGTGCCAAAGTGCTTGGATCCTGGGATCAAGTCTGCTGTGAACTAGATGAGTTTGCTGTGTGGCCTTAACCTCTCTGAACCAGACTCCTCCACTGTCACAGGAGGTGGCCAAAATATCTGTTTCACTGTCCTGTGGTGTGTATGATCTGCTGGAAACAGCCCCAAATCATCCATAGGTGTCCTCCATTTAATTATTAGAACTCAATTCCTGTTATGGTTTTCACTTTTCAGACCAGGACATGCAAACCCTCAGGGACGCCTAACCTCTTAAGTCACACGGACCCTTCGCAGAAGGGCTCACTACCCTCCTCTGCAGCATGAAGCGTGGTGACAGCAGGGACTGTTCACGGCCGTCCCCTCATCTCTCAGGACAATGGGGCGCCAAGGAGATGCTGTGACCGGAGTCCCAAAGGTCGAGCTGCCCATCACCACGGAGGCGGATGAGCAGAGCTGGGAAATGACTCTTCTCCTTCTGACAGAAARYCGGGACCAGAGGCAGGCGGTCGGTCAGGTGATCRGACACCCACCGTCCCCCGCAGCCTCCGGACGTGAGTATCTCAGGAATAAGGGTCYTAACAGAAGGGGTTAGTGAGAGTGTGTCAAAACGACACTGTGTGGGGACTCAGAGCAGGATGGAGCCCTGTGAYGGTGGTCTGAGACAAGGTGGGTAGGGGGGYTTCCCACAGCTGTGGGCTGTAGAGATACAGTATCTTGTGTCACCAAGGGGCACTGACTGCAGAGAAGGCTGCCGTTATTCTGTGCAGACCGGGCCYGGCCCCACATTGCCTCTCGGTATGAGGATAAGCCTTAGGCGCGGGCGACTGATGAAGTATAGCAGCTATGCTGCACGTCCCTCCTGGGGTCTAGCCTAGCGTGTTCAGACTGCAGCTTCACCTCCTGCCTGCCCTGCCCTTGCGTTTTCTTCATCTCAACCCCGCCAGGCGTTTGTGTTCAGCCCCAATTGCGTATGCAGCACCGAGCCCTTGGAAAGGCCCCATCTGTCAATATGTCTGCAGTCCCAAAGTGGCTCCTGCTTCAGATCAATGGTGTTTACCGAGCTGGGCAGGAAGGCGGTGAGTTATTTTTCTTCCCTCCCTGTGTACTTTCTGAGCCACCAGCCATCTCTCTTGCTTTGCAGATGAAGATGACTGGCAGGCTCTGCTCNCTCTATGTGAGGTCAAGTACACCGCAGTCCCTCCTTCCATTGGTGCTAGGTAGAGAGTCTGAGGGAATCCATATTTAAAGATGTTGGGTGCCAAAGTGCTTGGATCCTGGGATCAAGTCTGCTGTGAACTAGATGAGTTTGCTGTGTGGCCTTAACCTCTCTGAACCAGACTCCTCCACTGTCACAGGAGGTGGCCAAAATATCTGTTTCACTGTCCTGTGGTGTGTATGATCTGCTGGAAACAGCCCCAAATCATCCATAGGTGTCCTCCATTTAATTATTAGAACTCAATTCCTGTTATGGTTTTCACTTTTCAGACCAGGACATGCAAACCCTCAGGGACGCCTAACCTCTTAAGTCACACGGACCCTTCGCAGAAGGGCTCACTACCCTCCTCTGCAGCATGAAGCGTGGTGACAGCAGGGACTGTTCACGGCCGTCCCCTCATCTCTCAGGACAATGGGGCGCCAAGGAGATGCTGTGACCGGAGTCCCAAAGGTCGAGCTGCCCATCACCACGGAGGCGGATGAGCAGAGCTGGGAAATGACTCTTCTCCTTCTGACAGAAARYCGGGACCAGAGGCAGGCGGTCGGTCAGGTGATCRGACACCCACCGTCCCCCGCAGCCTCCGGACGTGAGTATCTCAGGAATAAGGGTCYTAACAGAAGGGGTTAGTGAGAGTGTGTCAAAACGACACTGTGTGGGGACTCAGAGCAGGATGGAGCCCTGTGAYGGTGGTCTGAGACAAGGTGGGTAGGGGGGYTTCCCACAGCTGTGGGCTGTAGAGATACAGTATCTTGTGTCACCAAGGGGCACTGACTGCAGAGAAGGCTGCCGTTATTCTGTGCAGACCGGGCCYGGCCCCACATTGCCTCTCGGTATGAGGATAAGCCTTAGGCGCGGGCGACTGATGAAGTATAGCAGCTATGCTGCACGTCCCTCCTGGGGTCTAGCCTAGCGTGTTCAGACTGCAGCTTCACCTCCTGCCTGCCCTGCCCTTGCGTTTTCTTCATCTCAACCCCGCCAGGCGTTTGTGTTCAGCCCCAATTGCGTATGCAGCACCGAGCCCTTGGAAAGGCCCCATCTGTCAATATGTCTGCAGTCCCAAAGTGGCTCCTGCTTCAGATCAATGGTGTTTACCGAGCTGGGCAGGAAGGCGGTGAGTTATTTTTCTTCCCTCCCTGTGTACTTTCTGAGCCACCAGCCATCTCTCTTGCTTTGCAGATGAAGATGACTGGCAGGCTCTGCTCYCGGGATGGACGTCAGGATCTTGTCCATGGCTCGCCAGCTGGACTGAACTCTGGGCAGGGCACTGCATGCTCGGGATGATGTCACCCCTCCATACATTAGCTCTGTTGGGTGGACCACCAGGGAGGTTGAGTCACTTAACTAAGTGTGCTTTCTTAAAAGCTCAGCAGAGCTAGGGAGAAGGCTCGACAGGTAAGGTACATACAGGACAAGTGTGAGGACCTGAGTTCGAATCCCCAGAACCCAGGGAAAGCCAGGCATGGCCGTCTGTATCTCGGTGTTTGTAGAGAATGATGAGGTGGAGACTTTGTCCCAAAGAACATGGAAGGTCAGACAGACAGACAGACAGACAGACACACACACACACACACACACACACACACACACACACACACACACACACACCAGGGCCTCACTTTGGGTCCAGAACAAGCTGACTGCTTCTTGCTACCTCATCTCTAATGTATCCTTTAATTGCTTAGAGCTCCCACGTTCAATGACATCCTATGTCATTCTTCATCCACAAATGGAGACACAGACACATGGTACTGATCCCTCGTCCCCCACGGCTTCCCGAACCCCTGCTCCAAACTGCCAAATTGCAGGAAGCCTGGGGCAGTCCATATACTTCCTCCTTCCCACTCCACGCTCTTGTCTGTTGATGTGGAGTTGCCTCTCAGGACCCTGAATGGGAGACTGTCCCCAAGGGATGTGGGTGTTTTTCCTTACCCRACACATAGTAGGTGCTTCACAGAGGACAGCTATGAGCAACAGTGGCAACCCAAGCCCAGGCTGAGACCCAGATGACCCCTGCCTCTGCCCCATCTCTTCTACTCTGTCTCACGTTAATCCCACTTTAAAAAGTTGGATTCCCCTCGGCAGAGCCACTTCACTGGAGAGAATCCTACCCGTGAAGACGGAGCTGGTCAGGAAAGCTCCCCCGACCCCCGCTTGCCCATCACTCCGGAGATCGATGAGCAGTGATTGCTGCCCCAGCATCTGTCAGCAGCTGCCTAATTTTAGCCGGATCTTTGCAGGCTTCTTGCCCTGCTCATCCGCCCCCGTGGATGGCGAGAGGCTCCGAGAAGCACCATTGATCTTTTGACTAAAGTGTCCTAATGAAATACAAATCTGTTGTCACTTAAAGAGCCATCTGTCATGGTGGCACAGAAGAAATGCTACCAGGAGAACAATAACCATAATTTCATTTTAAGACCCAGCCTTCCTCCCCCTTTCCCTGCCAGAGAAAAATCSMTGTCTTTTACTGTTTCATTTTGCCATGGAACAGTGGAGGAAAGCCATCAATAGGATGTTAAAGATATTTCCAGTTTTGCGCCAGCATGCCGTCAGGGCCCCTCGACTTCTTGCACTGGATTAACACATATTTGCATGGGGGCTTCCTAGAGCTTTGGTGATCAGTGCTGTGTAAGTGACTCAGGGGATTCTGGGGTGCAGCAGGGCTCCCAGGGGGACCATCCACCTTGCACAGACTCAGGCCTGCCTGGGTGGAGTAGACAGACAGCCATCAAGTATGAAATGTCCCTTAGTCCCCTGTACTGAGAGCTGATGGCCTTTGGGGAAGCAATTAGCTCCCGAGGGCTCAGGGCTAGTCAATTAATTAATCCCTCGATGGATTTATGATATGATAGCATTGGTGGAAATGTTGAATGGTGGGAAGCAGGGACTTGGTAGGTCATGGTGTGGGGGACACTTAGGAGGGTGGCTTGCCTTGATCTCTTCCTTCCTGCTCCTTCTGCTTCCTGTCCACAATGAAGTGAGCAGGGCTCCCCTGTGTTCCCGCCTCTGAGATGTTTTACCACCTGCGCATGGGTGGCCAAGTGAGGATGGACTGAGACAGAGAAAAACAAGTCCCTCTTCTGGCCGCTGACGTTTACACGCTGCCTCTGTAATCCTTGCTCCATACTGCTGAGCTACAGACAGTCCATTCTCTGTCCATCACCCTATTGTCCCCTCCTTCCCTTGACTGCCATGGCGTTGCTTCTCAGGAGTCTTCTGGGAGCCTGTCACCCAAGGATATAGCTGTTCATTCCTATCTGACACACAGTGGGTGCTTCACTAAAGACCACCAGAACAACAGTGACAAGCCTGGAGAAATGGCTCAGCGGGTAAGAGCTCCTGCAGCATTTGCAGAGGACCTGATTTTGGTTCCCGGCACCCGCACAATGACTCACAACCAGCTGTAACTCCAGACCCATGGGCTCTGGTGCCCTCTTCTGGCCACAGAGGTCTCTGCAATCATGTGCGCACACCCAATCTCAGATTAGCACATACACACATAATTCAAAACAAACAAACAAACCCTTCACAGCACGGGTGTCGGGTACCACTGTGATGAAGAAACCCATGATGGAGAGATGGGGAAAATAAAAGAATGGAGTGGTACATGCACTGTGGAGAAAGGTGGAATTAGAGAGGCGACTAGATACTGTGGTGGTGAGGACCAGGCTGATGTGAGCAGCCTACCCTGCCACCTAAGGCCATGGTGGTACTGCCAAGGGCCATGTCTGGGGCAGAGGTCCTATTGCCACTTGGGTGTGCATTGATATTCATGACCCTTGTTGGCACCAATGACCACAGAGATGTCCATGCTCTGGGCTGCCCCCTGAGGCCACATTGATRTCCGTGGCCCRTGCTGCCACCTGAGGTCAAGTAATGTCCACGCCTATGTGCTGCCAAGGATCGTGTCCTGGTCCTTGCTCTACTGCAACCAGGACCCACGTTCCGTGGTCTGCACTGTCACCAGAAACTATGTGGAAGCTCACGGTTCATGCCCCTGCTGACTGTAATGAACAAAGGAAGTTGCTACTGCAAAGTTATCAATGACCACAGGTGTATTGTTGAGAAAGAGGGAGGAGGGAGGCTTCTGAGACAACCCCTAACCCTGCCTCAACCCTCACCCACTCAAAAAAGTCGCAACCTAAACAGGAAGCCATTGAAGAGAACCCTTCATAAGTGTGATAAGGTTGCTGAAGTCAGCTYTCCATCATCCATGGCTTCCGGCAGGGGTGTGRAAGGGGAACAACTCAGTTCTCTTTAAGGGGCAGGCCACCGAGAGTCTGACCATGCTCTGGGAAGTATATAGATAACATACACTGGACCTTTTTTATTTAAATTTTTATTTTTCTCAGGGTGGGCCACGATGGATGGAGACAGACATGGAAGGACTGGGAAATGATGGGGTATGTGACTCGAATTTCCCAAAGAATCAGTAAATGTATTATGTTGGTTTAAAAAAATAAAAAATAACTCTTAAAAAAATTAAACCTAGATCTATCATACATAACCCAGTTCTACCAATGATGGGGATTTACTCAAAGTCTCCACAGCCAACATATTATAGAGGTTCTTGCGTTAGTGTTTCCTAGAGCGTTGTTCACAAGAGCTAAGCTCGAGATCCAGTCCGCGTGTCTATCGACACAAGAACAAATTAAAAAAATGGCACAAAGACACAGCAGATTTTTGTTTTCATCCAGAAAGAGGAGTGGACTTATACCATTTACAGAAACATGGACACAGCTAAAGATAATATATTTTTTCTTTTATTGGATGAAGATAATAATATTGACTACATTAAGCCAGTTTCAGAAAGACAAATAATACGTTTTCACTTACTTGGGTTCCTTGATTTTAGATAGATGCATAAAATCAAGTATGTGCATATATGATGTGAAAGTAGAAATGATATCTTCAAGGGGAGAACAGAGATTATAGGGAGGGGAGGGGAGGTTAAGGGAAGGGGAAGGGGAGCTCAGAGGAGGGGAGGGCAGAGGAAGAATACACTGAATATATAACATCCGTCATATGTATAGCAATAGCATGCACAGTGAATATTCGCAATGACATCTCAAAAAGTAAAGTTACAAAAGCGACTCCTCTCTTAAGTCGCTGAGTCAAGCATTTGATGGCTGAGGGCTCAGAGCCAGGGCTTGGATTCACCCCTTGGTGGGTTCTTGATATAATGGCTTTGTGGGAAATAGTGCTGAGTAGCCAGGGCCCAGCTGTCTACGGAGCGAAAGCAGACACAGCTGGGAAGTGCCTGGAGGAAGGGCSGGRAGGCACTGCTGTGCTCTCCGTGGGAGATGCGCCTGTTCTCCTGGAGTGGCTGGACCGCAGGTGTGAGTGGTGAAAGTCTCTGCATGTCTAGCTGCTTTTGGACGGGAGACCTTTGGGACCTGGGGAAGATAAGCTGACTCCGGTGTCACCTAGCAAGTTGACAGCAGAAGAGAAGCTGAGGTCCCTCTGGTCAGCTCCGTCTAGAAAGTTCCTTCAGACTCCGTTCATGTGTCCAGAGTCTCAGCTCGTGTTGGCTGTCATTTCAGTATTGTCAGCAGAGGAAACCCTGGGTGAGCATGTAAAGAGCAAATGATGTCCTCAGTGCACGTATATCACTGATGTGGGTACAGCCRTGTCAGGAACGAATGCCTTGGACATATGGGGACCTGGCAAAGTCTTCCCCATATGGGATGGGCTTGGAACTGGCAATGCCTTGGGCGGGAATATTGGCAGTGAGTATGAAGCTAGCAACTACATCTTCCTCCTCTGAGATGTTCACAGCCTGAGGCTGCTCCCCTGGTGAGGGGAGACCTCCAACCAAGTCTACCTCACCCCACCCTCTGTGCTGCCCCTAAACTCACAGGGGCTCCTGTTTGTTGCAGTCGTTGGTGCCAGTCAAACAGAGTGTGCAGGTGTGCAGGCCACATTCAACCCCAGCTTCTCTGTACGTGTGTCTCTGTGGCTGCTCTCTCTTCATCTCTTGATGGTCCAGCCAGGGTTCAGGTATCCAAGATGTACAGGGCACAGCACTTTCTGTACATACTTCCTTTCTTCTGTCTCTCTCTCTGTCTCTCTCTCTCTGTGTGTGTGTGTCTGCCTCTGTGTGTGTCTCTGTCTCTCTCTCTCTGTGAGTATGCATACATTCATGTATATTCACATGTATGTGCATGCATGCAGAAGCCAGAGGTGGATATCACGAGTCTTCCTCAATTACTTTCGTCTTAAACATCGAAGCGGAGTCTCTCATTCGAGCTTGCCAGTGCGGCTGTTCTGGCCRGCCAGCTTCCTCTGGGGATCCCTGTCTCACCCTCCCGTGCTATAGGCGGGCCAACTTGCCTACTGAGCATTCGTGGGAGCTAGGGATTCGAACTGCAGYCACCACACCTGCACAGTAAGCGCTTTCCCCGTCGAGCTGTCTCCCCAGCACCAGGGATAAATACAACTTTTCAAATCGCTTTGCCGAAGTGCGGCTGTGATCAAATGCAACCGTGGGCGTTCGGTTTGATGAGGTTTGACACGCGTCAACAGGTGTTTGCTCTCCCTTACAGCCKCGGCTCAGACATTTCCATCAACCCYGAGATCGCCCCTCCGGTCTCTTTGCAGTCAAATGCTCCCCCAACACCCTTGTCTGACCTCTGAAACTTCATTTTTGTCTTTTCTAAAGTTCAGATAGATGGATTTGTACAATTTTCATTCTCTGTCGTTTTTTGAAATCTGATACGACACCTTGAAGTTACCCCATGCTGCTGGATGTCAGTTGCTTGAAACATTTTTATTACTGCGTAGTGTTCCAGTGTGTGGATGTGTTCTATTTTGCTCAGCTCTTTGATAATTGATGGACTCCTATGTTCTCGGCTATCACACATAAAGGGACTCAGACATTTTTATGAACATCTTTAGGCAGACAGGTATGATTTTTTTCTCACTGGCAAATAAACTCCCAATGGTGGGTGGTTGGAGCATATCATAGATGCACGTTTAACGTCTTAAGATCCAGTCAAACGGATTAGGAAAGTATCCACTTCTCATTCCCACCACACTGTAGCATAGCGTCCCGGGGGTCAGCAGCCTTACCCACACTTGRTGTCAAGCTCGTCAGCTTTAGCTACTCTAGTACCTTCATAACATCACCTTACAGCAGCTTCAATCCTCTTTCCCTGGTGACTGATGCCATTAAGTCGCTTTTGAATGTCTTTGCCATTACACACTGCCCCAGTTCCCTTTAATTATTAACCTGACACAATGTAGAGCTGTCTGAGGGGAGCCTCCACTGAGAAACTGTCTAGATRGAATTGGTCTGTGGGCATGCCTGTGGGGGGAATTGGCTTGACTTTTAACTGGTGCAGGAGGGGCCTGCCCACTGTGGGCGGTGCCATTCCCTGGGCTGAGCTGCATAAGAAAGCTGGCTGAGAGGGAGGGAGGAACTGAGCCAGAGAGTGGTGGGTGGACGGCTCCAACATCCTTTACATTCTTGAATCCATTTCTATTACYTTTTCCTTCTGGCTAAAGTCATAGCTTCATACTGATTTTGCACACCCAGTAAGTTTCATTAGATATTACACAGGTATGGCTGTGTGCTGTTGTGCTAGTAAGTTGTATTGTATTTCTTTAAATAGGGTTGGATTTTTGTTTTGAGAAACAGTTAAATGATTCTGGATCACTTAGATAATTTTGGAGTTTTTTGCTGAGCATTTTAAAGTGGGTCTGAGGGCATGCTCACCAAAGGTCAGCGCGAGGTGTTTCAGGATGTGACGTGCACAGGGTTTCAGGATGTGACGCCATGTTGATTACAATATTCTTCCACTCTAGTTCCTGCCCCGAAGGAGCTTCCAAAATTCCTCTGGCCCCTCTCTGGAGGGTCTTTCACTGGCCTGAAGTTCTTTCCTTCCCTCCATGTGCAGGATCTTCTCTGCCTGTTTCATAACAGGACCCTTTTACTCTAGATCGCTTTCCTCCTGTGCAATGTCTGGTTTCTGCATGTTAGCCACTGGGGCCTTTCAGAGCTCAGGCCCCGCCTCTTCCTGTGTGGATCTCTGGCTGTTCTGCTGTAGTCTAGAAGCTACTGGCTCAGCTCACACAGTCTCCTCTGTCATTACGGTCCTGCGCGACCGTGGTGCCGTGTCTAGGAACCACTCTTTCTTTACTACCTTTCATGTCTCTAGTTACAAAAGACAGGAGGATAAATTCTGTCCCCACTGGTTAAGCAGGACTACAGGGTCAAAGTTCAACTCCCGTGATTTTCCAGTGGTTTGTTTTTGTATTTTTATTTTGTTTTGCTTTTTTTGTTTG
>BDUI01026555.1:9791-20033 GCA_002335545.1 Apodemus speciosus | reverse complement strand
AAAGAAAGAAATTAGATGCCATTAGAACCCCTAGGCTTGTGCCAACCCATCTCCCCACCTCAGGGCTGTGCCTCCTCACCCAACCGGTGGATGAGCTGAAAAATCTCCTCTCCAGAGCCATTTCCTGACTGGAAAACCTAGAGTTCTGGTGTCTTTATCAATACTATAGTCACCAGATAATCAGTCACTCTCCTACATCCTCAAATCTCCTTCTTTTTTCAGTTACAATCTTTCACTTCCTTCTTGTCCCATCCAATTCTCTGTTCCTTTTTACCAGAGTTTTCTCATGTCTCCTTTTCTCTTAAATTCTACTCTTTTGCTCATTCTTGCTTATTTCTACTAAAACAGTTCTTCTGTGGGCTTTATATGATATGCATCTTATAAGGTCATGTGGCAACTGAAACTATACCCTGGCTTTCTGATTCCAAGGCCTGAGTTAATTCTCAACAGTGGAGCCAAGGCTACTTAGGGGCCAGCCATGAGTAACAGCAAAAGAGCAATTATAAGGACAGTGATGATGAAAACAGTGAGAGCTGGCATCCCATCCATGAGAGCACGTGCCAGGCATATACCTTGTGCTCCGTGCACTGTGACCCAAAGCAATACCCTTCCAAGACTCCATGAAGACTTTCTAACAGCTTGATATGGATGAATGGATGGACAGATGGATAGATGTATGGATGGATGGATGGATGGATGGATGGATGGATGGATGGATGGACAGAAAGCTGGACAAAAGTTGGGATAATAGAAGGGTGTTAAGTTGAAAGGCTATCAGATGGTCTTTTTCTCCCATTCTGTATCTTCAAGGTTCTGGTCATGCCTTGTGAAACAAGAATGAAAATTCATGAAGAATCTGTAAGTCTAGTTACTGAATTTTTGAATCCTGATACCTCAAAGTTGAAACACTAGGTTTATTAGTTACTTTCCATATTGTGACAAAACACCTGATAAAAGCAACTTAAGAAGTGGAGGGTGCACATGGCTCACAGTCTGAGAGTGCACAGTCCATCATGCCAGAGGTGCATGAGCAGCAGAGGAGTAAAGGTTCATGTGGCTCACAGTTTGAGGGTGTATAGTCCATCATGCCAGAGATGCACGGGCAGCAAAAGAGTAAGGTAGCTGGCCATGTTGTGCCCACAGTCAGGAAACAAATATATGAATGTTTGTCTTGTTTTCCCTATTGTATTCATCCCAGGACCCGAGCTTAGTGGACTGATACCTCCCACATTCAGAGTGAGTCTTCCCACCTCAATTAAATCTCACTGGAAATGCCCTCACAGACACACCCAGACGCATTGTTTGCTAGGTGATTTTTAAATCTAGTCAAATCAACACTGACAATTAACCATCACTCTAGGAATCTTGGACTACATCATTAGGATGCCATCTTCAATTGAGCTTTACTTTCTAGAACTCAGAAGCAGCTCATTAAGGTCTAGATCATTATCACCACCCTGAGGCATAGGCACTCAAAGAACTCTCAGTCTTTGCCAGGAAAGTTGATGTGTGTGTTGAAGAGATCACTACATTTAATCTCACTCTTAACACCTTACAAGGTAGATATTCATTATCTCTACTTACAGATCAGGAATCAGAGAGACAAAAGATCAGTGACTTACCTGAAGTCACAGCTAAAAATCTGATGGGCCCAAGATAAAAACCTAATTGGAACCCCAGGCTCTTGATCATTGCAGAACTTCATACCATTCGCTCCCCCAAAAATGCAGTCTCTGTCTGACATTGTATGTTGGGCAGTGTCTCAAATGGCTTGCTTTTCACAGCAATTCTGAACCACTCTTCTCGATGAAAAAACTTGGTCTCAGAGAAGTTATAGCACCTGTACAAGGTCACAGTGCAAGCACATGACATAGGTATGTTTGGTAGAAGGCTGACTACAATGTCAAGCTCATTTTATAGAAGCAGGGAGGGCAATGGAGGTCAGAAAAAATGTCAAAAAATGACTAAGGTCAGTATCATCAAATAGTGAGAAAGGTGGGACCTGATTTGAAGTTGCCATCCTGTCAGAAACAGCATAATCCCTAAGAACTGTGTCCTGCATCCAGGACATGCTCATTATTTGAGTGGAACACAATCAAGGAAATTGTGGAGGGAAAAAAATGAAATTTGACCCTGACAGGGGATGAGTTGCTTCCCAGAAAGCAATCAAACCTTGACCTGTCCTTCCTTCCACAGAATCCAGACCAAGTCAAGCAGAGATGGAATTGTGACAGCTGGACAGTGAGAATTTTGCTCAGCCTGAGGATTCCGTTTCAGATTTTGGAAAGAAAGTAGCCTAAGGCCAGCATCATCTGGAAGAGGTCACAACTCTGCCTGGGCGCTGGAGTGTAAACTCCCTGCTGGCTTTGGATCCTATTATTTATCTTCCTCCCTGAACTCTTTCCTGTACTGTTGACTTTCTCACTGGAGGTGCAATTATTTAACATGGAGCTGAAGCCTGGGGAAGACTGTGCATTTTAATCAAAGCACCAAATGAGGGAGTCTAGATGACTTTACAAAATGTATTGGAGGGGAATTTTGCAGAGCAATGCCTGGTATCAGGTAATTAAGTAAGAAGGGAAAAATAACTTCCCAAGGGGTGTAAACAAACACACTGAGTCAGGCTCACTTCAGCATTTATGCTGAGTGAGAAAAATGGATTTCCGAGTGGACTGTGGATCGTAAACTAGGGCTGCTTCCTGTAATGTCAAAATAAACAGACTTCATGAAACTGGGAAATGTGGAGTCTTGTGCAAGTAGAGGTAGGGAGAAGAGCCATTGGAAAAAAATCTGACCATGTTTCCTACTGTGGTAAGGAAAGTGAAGCCTGAGGCTTTGAAGGGCAAAGTGACTTTCTCAAGGTCATGTGGCAGCTGAGACTGTTCCCTGGCTTTCTGATTCCCAGGCCTGAGTTAATTCTCAACTAAGAAGCCAAGGCTTCTTAGGGGCCATCTACAAATAACAACAAAAGAGCAATAATAAGGACAGTGATGATGAAAACAGTGAGAGCTGGCATCCCATCCTTGAGAGCACGTGCCAGGCATATGCCTTGTGCTCTGTGTGCCTATTACCCAATGTAGTACCCTTCCAAGACTCCATGAAGAAGATGCTTCTACTATCCTCACATAGAGGTCAGAAGACAGACCTCTTCTGATAGGATGTAAGTAACTAGCTGAGAATTCCCCAGCTTGAGAATGACATAGAGTAGGTGTCCCATGCAGACCCCTACCATACTCCACTCTACAGTCTGACCATCCAAAGCCTTTGCCTGTTTACTAAGACCTCTGGTCCTCAATCCAAAAAGTCTTGGTCTCTGGATTGCTGCTTCTGTCTAACTCTCCTATACCCATTTGGACCACGTTCATCCTGAGGAGAGAAAGGGTCCATCCTTTTTCTCATTTCCCCTGAAAGATAACAAGAGCAGACATAAAGTGCAAGCAGAGAAAGTACAGATGCTCTTATGAGCTTTGGCATCATGTGGGAGCATCCCACACAGCACCTGCAACAATCTACTGGAAACCGGACACTAGAATGTTTCTTCTGAGGCCCAGAACTCCATGCACATTTTCTCACAAAGTTGTCTTAATCTTCCCTACTTCAAAGGTCTCATGTCAGTTCCTTGGGTCTTATTCCTCCCTTATTCCACTCCCTTCTGTCTCTTTTCTTCTTCCTTCTTTTCAAGAAGAGAACCAACAATTTATTTCCATGGACACCCATGCCTTCAGGGTCTCACCTTCAACCCTGAGCATCTTAACAAGTTATCCTCCAGGACAGAGGCAATTTTCTTTTCAGAGAGAGATTCTGGAATGAACTGTCAAAATAAAATTCATTATTCAGTTGCTGACACCAATAACTAAGAGGTCTTTCCTTGCATTTTTTTTGAAGCTGGTGTGTCTGTTTATCTGTGCAGCGTACAGTTTCTACAGGATAACCTATACTGGGAACTACAGAAGTTGAGTTCCTGCATTTATTATGCCTTCCCTAGTGTTTGTCTCTTCTTGACTTTCAGCCTCCAAGACATCCTAATGATACAAACTTTATTTGGTCTGAGACTGCAGAACATCTTGCCACCTCCTGATCCCAACCTCTGGGCAACGACTTTCAGAAAACACTCATACCAAAATGTGCTTCGAAATAAAAGCCTTTTTTGTTCCATCATCCTCCCTAGAACCTATGAGATAATCTGCAGATGAGAGTGATCTGCTCACTCAACATGAGCACCCAGTCATATCCAAAGTTTCTATGGTCCATGTAGTCTTTGAAGACACATGAATAACAAAAAATTAAGCCCTTAAACTCAAGAATGTGTGTCTACTGAATGACACTGATGTTTGCAGATATGAGTCCTGAAGACAGTCTCAATGCATCTTTCTTGGAGGTTCTTACCATCTTTTCAAACACTACATGTCAGGAAGCAGTGGGACCTATTCTTTGCTCTTGCCTGTATCATGCTCTTGGCCAGTGGCTGGACTATACGTGTCTACTGTTGTAGGTCTTGCTTGGCTTTGAGCTAACTCACAGAGCTGACTTGGGTCAGTAAGATGGTGGTGAGAACAAGGGAAGATGAAGTTTGTGGGATGGAATTGCCTGTAATGTTAGGCATCTGCACATCTCCCACCACCATTGGGCCAGTCTGGACTACCCTGCTCATTGCTGAAGGGAAGACCCCAGCGAGAAACCTCAGCAAAGGCTAATCCAGAGTGACCATCAGCCATGTAATCAGAGAGGTTAGCAGAACCCAGGACTAAGCACCACCTGACTCCAGATATGTCAGAAAAGTATACTCATGAGGAAGCTATTCGGGTCTTATGATTATTTTCTGTGATATTATTGTAGAAGTAGATAAATTATATGAAATGTTAAAGGCATCATGGAACACCTAAAGTGGCCCAGGTAAGCACAGAATAGAATGAGAGGAAGTGTTGTGTGTTGATTCCCTTGGTAAGACTCTAAACATTTTGAGTAACTGATACAAGACCACTTTTCAACACCAGAGAGAGAAGTCTTAAATGCTTCCAATATTTGAAGTTTCTGATACATTAAAACTGAAGATACACGGGCTGGAGAGATGGCTCATTGGTTAATAGCATTTGCTGCTCTTGCAGAGGACCCAGATTTGATTGCCAGCATCCATATGGTAGGTCACAAACATCTGTAACTTCAGTTCCAGGGAACCTACTCCCTTCTTGTGACCTTCATGGGCACTAAGAACACACACAGTACATACATACATACATGCATACATACATACAGACAGACAGACAGACAGACAAAACATTCATAAAATAAATACATCTAATTTTTAAAAAGGTAACTTTTTCAAATGAAGATTCATTAAAGGTGAAGACAAAATGTGGAATAAGTTAAATATTTCTCATGTAATATGTTAAGTATTCCTCATGCAACAGATTAAGCCATTGGGAGGGGCAGAATAATCCTGTGTGCAGCCTTATTTGGATATAACATTAAATGCTTAAGCATGCCCTTCATAAATGTGAGAACTGAAACTAATGGCCTCTGTGCTGCCCTGTGTCAGTCCAGTCTAAAATTGAGGGTGTGAAGACAGAGGGGGTGTTGGTGAGAACTGACATTTAATAATGACTCTCAAAGCTGAATTAAGAAGAAGTGAGTCACTGAGTTGAAAGCAAGGAGAAAGTACACCCTGATTTATCCAGGGTCCTCCCAAAAGAACCTCCCACAGACCCCTGGATAACCCCTCAACCACAGCTACAAGGCTTGATGCATGGACCCCCATTTGGCCACCAAAGAAGACCACCAGCACCTCAGAATAGTTACAAGTCTCTTAAGTTCTAGCAGCAAGAAGCTGCTAATGTGTAATACCGGTATCACATCGCCACCTAATGGTCACTCTTGTAAAATCAAATTTTCCATTCTTATATTTATGAGCCTCCTTGGAGGGAAGGCAAAGGTTTGCTAGTAGGACCTAGAATTCACACAATTCACACACACACACACACACACACACACACACACATACGCGCATGCACGCTATGCACAAACAGGTCTATAAAAGATTAACACATCCTGGCATGTACCAGGATAGTGATTGCAGTTATTAACACCATTATTTTATTATTGCCACATTACTGTAGAAATACCTGACTGAGGCTTTGAAGTTAATTGGGTTTAGGGGAAATTAGATTTTTAAGAGATATTAAGAATCCATTTCTTCCTTGATTTCATTCAATAAACAGGCACTAAATGTTTAGTGCACACCAGCACTACGCTATGTAACTGAATCCAAGTGGAAAAGATATTAAAACAGCTTCAATGTAGTCCCTGCAGTATGGCATTTCCAAAGCTACACCACTCTCAAGTGCCTTAAAGAGACTTCTCCACAGTGTCAGAGTGGTGGTGATTGCTGGGTACATGCTGCAGCTTCTTTCAATGCAGAAAACAACCACAGGACCCTACCCCTACCATGGTCCTCCAGTCTGGAGTCTGATGTCTGCCTCTTTTCAGCACTTCAGAGAGTTCTTGGTTTTAAAGAGGCAGGTGGGAAACTTCACTGGAATAAAGAGACTGTAGGTTTATAAAGAATGAGCATGAAGTGGGGTGTGGGGTGATGGAGCAGGAGTGTGTGCTTGAGTGTTTGGGTAGCTCCTTGGTGTCCCTGCATTGGTGTCATTGATGGGAAGGGCACTGGCCTCATGTTCGCCTTGAAGGCTGAATGAGTTTGTGCAAGGCACACTCTTACTTTCTGTCATCTGCTACACCCACTGGGTTTTTATTATGGACCTCGTTCTTCAGACCCCTCCTTTGAACTCCTTGCCAGACCTGGATTCATTTCTGTAGCCTGATACACTTTTTCCACTACTGAAAGTTGCTCTATTCCACCTCACTCTCATATATAGTTTGGAACTCTGCATCTACCTGAGGGTAAGTCCCAGATCCACCAGCAGAAGTGTAAACTTTCTCTTTTTTGTCTTGTGAAGTTGTGGAATAGAAAAGCCACCTCATCTTCTGCACATAGATATATCTGAGGAATAATTATAACACGAATGCAAAAATCTGTAATGGTTGGGCTGGTGCACAGGGCTTATAGTCCCTCTGACTTATAGCAGCAGAGGAATGGGGCAGGGTTGACACATCTGAGGCTGGTAACAGTGATATTAATCACACAGTGGGCATGGGATGTCCCCATAATCCCCTCAAGGCATAGAGGTAGGAAGCCCTCAAAGAAGGAGACCTCCTGTAAGGGTTGATTAAAGGAATTGCTTAGGTTTGAGGAGGGGTCAATTACAGCAGTGTTTGTGGGTACTGTGGCTAAAAGGGGATGCAGAAAGAAGGCACAAAAGAAACATAGAGAGGCATTGGGGTTGGCTGTGATGGAGTATACTGAACATATTGTAGCCAGGACAGTGAAGATTGAGGATTTTTTTCTCTGTTGTGTTGCCTGGTCAAGAATACTTTTATGAGTTAGCATAGACTGGGATGCCTGCATTAGCTGTAGAGAGATATGAATATCAGTAGAGGTATGTGCAGCATGACAGAGGGATGTAGTTTTCCCAAGATTCCCATTCTATACCCATCATTCCTGGGGTCACCTATAACAATGGTGAGACAGCTATTTAGGTTTTTGAAATAGGCTATTTTGAGGAGAACTGACTTCAACTTTACAGAACCAATAATGGCAGCCACCATAATGATCCTTCTGTGTGAGGCAGCCCGCTTCTCCTTTCTGACACTTTTGTTGATAGGTAAGCAGAGGAAGGGGGTGGGGTCACAGAGTTAGAGTCAGAATAGACAGGAATAGAAATAGAGCACATTTGGTTGGAGCCTAATCTCTTGGTTCTTGCCATCATAGGTTTTCCAAAGAGGAAAAAAAAGAACACGCCAGTTGTGGGTGTTGGGGAAAGAAGTAGGGGGTTAATCAGTGGCAAAATGGGCCTGTAATATAACAAAGATTACCATTAAAATAGCAGACATAGGAGCTTGAGGAGGGCACATGCATTGTGCAGTTGTCACCAGCTCATGAGTGTTCTGCCAGGCAATCTCGTTCTTGGTCACAGGTGTCTCCTTCTGAGTCTCCTTCTTCCCTTTCCAATTAGCAATAGGCAGGCCATCTTCTTGGTGGGCAGCAAGATGTTGGGCATTTTGTGCAGGTATTCACATCCTGTGACTGATCCTGTGAGAATACACAAACAGAAACCCCTTCCTGTCTCAAGGAGGGGGTCAGGTCCCATCCAGACCCCATCTAGGAGATCCTGCCATCTCACCAACAAGAGGGTATCAAGCGACGTATGCCAATGAACAATAATGAAGGTGTGTGTGTGTGTGTGTGTGTGTGTGTGTTTGTGTGTGTGTGTGTGTGTGTGTGTATGTGTGTGTTAAAGGTGTTATTAGGGCCATTGCCAACTGAACACTAGGAATGTAAGAGGTTGCATCTTCCCTCTTTAGCTGGGTTTTAAGGGTTTGCTTTGTCCTTTCAATTATACCTTGTCCTTGGAGATTATAAAGGATCCACATACAGTGAGTAACTTCCCATGTAGAGCAGAAGGTCTTAAAATGAATGCTGGTAAAGGAGGGGCTGTTATCAGTCTTGACTTGTTGTGGCAGGCCAATAAAGTTTTGTAGACCTGTCTCCCATTTAGGCAGAGGCCCATATGAAGTGAGAGAGTGTCTATTGTAACAAAAACATATTTTTGTTGCCCAAGTTAGCATATGTGGGTGACATTTATCTGTCACAGGACATTGACCTTGAGGTCTCAAAGTTAACTCCCATTTCTTATATTACAGGGGTGGAAATTAGCAAGGCACATGAATTGCAAGATTTTATGAAGCCAGTGTAGTTGATTGGATGGAATATGGTGGAATCAGGATTGTAATCCTTTAAGGGTGGCATGAGTCCATGAGTGAAAATTCTTCACTTGCTCAAGGGTGATTATAAAAACTCCAGTTGAGGCAACTTGATCATCCAAGGAGTTTCCCTTGGGTGTAAGCCTAGGTAGCGGGGTATGAGATCAAACGTGTTGAACAAAGAGAGGAGCAGTCAGTCCTCCCTTGAATCAAATTGGAAACCCTTATGAGCAGTGTGGAGAAGGGATTTTCATCTAACAAGACAAAGGATCTGACAAGTCAGAAGTGTAGGTTAACAAGATACAAACTGCCGGAAAATAAGATGAAAGGACCACCTTCCTCCTGAAGGGCCATGTAGACAGCATAGAGTTCCCTGAACTAGGGAGAGGACTCAGGGACCTCCTGGAAATCAACAGTCAAGGTTGATCTCCAGAGTAGAAATGTATGGCTGCAGCCACCTTGTTTTCCCCCATCAGGGAATATGGGAGAGGCCTCAAGAACTGGTTTTCATGAAAAGAGGCAGGGAGCAAGGCCATGTCAACAGTGGCAGAGCAGAGGGGCTCCCCGCTGCCATCTTCGCTCCCAGTCAGACAGGACAGGCAGCTCCAGGTACTGAGATATCCCGAGTTTAAGAGCACTTGGGACACAGACCTCCAGGCTTCTACCTGCGCCCAAGACCTGGGCAGCTCTGCAGTTCGTCTATGGGCCAGCCTGTCATGGGTCCTTTGCCCTGCAGAGTAATCAGCTCTTGGAGGGGTTTCCCGCCGCCATCTTCGCTCCCAGTCAGACAGGACAGGCAGCTCCAAGTACAAAGAGACACCCCCCCCCCAGTATAACATTGCTTGGGGCAAGGCATGCCAGGGCTCCAACAGCACCCAAGAGTAGGGCAGCCCATCAGTAATCTGTGCCAAGGAAAACCCAGTCATCCAGAGGAGCAGAAATAGCCTTACAGGCTTACAAGAGTTTCAAGCACCAGACAGTAACAACGGGACCAACTAACGCCAGAGATAACCAGATGGCAAAAGGCAAATGTAGGAACGTTACTAATAGAAATCAAGGCAAAATGGAAGCATCCAAACACAAGTTTCTGACAACAGCAAGTCCTGGATACCCCAACACACCAGACAAACAAGATTTGGATTTAAAATCATTGGTCATGATGCTCTTAGAGGAACACAAGAAGGACATAAATAAATCTCTTAAATACGGGAGAAAARGGATCAAAAGCTAGAAGCCCTTACAAGGGAAACACAAACCTCATTTAAAGAAATGCAGGAGAATATGTGTCAACAGATAGAAGCCAACAAAGAGGAAATGCAAAAATCACTTAAAGGAATACAGGAGAACTTGGGTCAACAGGCAGAAGTCATGAAAGAGGAAACACAAAAATCTCTTAAAGAATTACAGGAAAACACAAACAAA
>BDUI01026551.1:12902-23780 GCA_002335545.1 Apodemus speciosus | reverse complement strand
GAGGGAGAGAGAAGCAGAGAAACAGATAAATGTAGTCCAAGCACGAAAGGCAAGCCCTCCATTGGCCTTACTTGACATGCTAAGATCCTTGGTCTCCTGTGTTTCATGCCCACATTTAGGGCAAGGAGGTTGTTTCCCTTTTTCTTGCTTAAACACTTTGCTCCTTGTGTGTTCATCACAGAAACAAGCCTATACAACAGAAGCAGAAATAAGGCAATATTTGAGATATAAAAAGATACCATCCAGTAATGCAAGAAAATTTGAAGATAGTTTTGCTTAAGGAAGAGTTAAGAATTGTACTGGGACTGGTTACATGCTCTTGATTTCAGTTTCTTAAAGGGAAATGGATTTTGCCAGGACTCTTCTGAAACAGGTCCTAACACAACACTTACACAGAGGATGACATAGAAAGTGGCTTATTAACTTGTTAATATTTGAGGTTTTTAATAACAAAACGGGTAGTTCACCTTCAGAGTACACCTTCACCCAACTAAGGGGAGAAAAGGCAATTTCAAAGTCCTAGGTATTGAGAAAAACAGAAAGGGCCACTGAACTACATTGACCCTTAGCTGACATCACAAGGTGAACAGGGTAAAGTGAACAAAGACAGACATGCTGTAAACAGCAAAAAGGGCAGATAATGAATGCTTAAATCTCTCCAGCAAAAAAGCTCTGCTGACAAACTAAAAGGGACTCTGTAGCACTCAGTCACAACGGGGAGAGAAATAAGACAGGATACGGACAAGAAAGGTGACAAAGAAGAGAAGTGTTTCTGAGATAAATGAGTTATCTACCTAGTGATCTTCAATGAACAAAAATGCTGATGACAGCTAAAGGAAATATGATGGAAATCTTTACTATGCATACTCTTTTAACCAGGTACAACTGAATTCACAGTCCCAGGACTCAGCTCACAATGTTCTCCACAAACATGAGGCCACAAAAACATTGAGCTGGGACCCGGGGACATGTAATAGAGGGAACTACTTTAAGAAAAGTGGAAAGCCACTAAGGTGCCACCTGCCATACCTGAATCTTAAAGCTAAAAGAGTAAGTCAGACACGACATGGCAGTTCGGGCCAGAAACCCCAGTACTCTGGAAGCAGAGGCAGAAGAATTACTGGGAATTCAAGGCCAGCCCAGACCTGACAGCAAGACCTAGTGTCAATTAATTAACTAGCTCATTAAAATTAAGTAGATTAAATTAATAAATTTAAATTCTTAAATTAATAAGAAAAATAAAAGAGGCCACATAAGTTGAAGTCCCACATATAGAGCGCTGTAAGTGTCCAGGACTGGAGCAAGAGTGCAGAGCAAATCCAACCCGCAGTGAGGTAGTGAGTGAGCAGACACACCTTACAGCGCAGACACGAATGCTGGCCCAGTCGATTGCAGGAAACACCTGTGGGAGACAAGACTCATCTTAGCATCCTGTCAGTTTCTCGCTCGGCCTTGCGTATTTATTTCTGCCCTTCTTGTATCAGTAGATGCTCACTCGACGGCATCACAGCAGAATCAGTCAGCTGCTGACCTGCATGGTTTAAGTACAATAAAAACAAACACCCGTGCTCCCTCCACAGAGAACTTTATTTTTGTCCTATACATTCTGCCAAAGCCTAAAATGGGGATAGGGCAGTATTTAATGCACCGCACTTTAAAATCTCATGAAATTTTCCGTGTAAATATTGAATTTTATATATAGTGTGCAGTACATATGTCATATCAATGACTGAGCAACTAAAATCTGTAGATGAGTGTTGGATTAGCAACTATCCCAGAATAAGAATGGAATTCTTAGTCCATTCATTACCATACAATGGAAGTGAGTAACTAAGAATGTCAGTCTTTTCTCTAGGATGGTAACTACTATTTAATGAAGGTCAATATCAGGCATCATAGCATAAATACTTATGCATATTCTCATTTCAATAGCCTTTTGAAATTATCTATAGATAATTCTAGTACTGTTACTATAACCCTATTAGTAACATTGGTTCTCAACTAGGAAATAAAGGATTATGAGTGGAGATTAAACACTGAGCTCAGATACCCAACCCAAAAGTAAGATGAACTCTCCAAGGAAGAAGTCCGCGTCCCTGCCCGGCTGGAGATGAACCAGGAGTGGGATCTGAAGGTGAAATGGCAGTTGGGCCACAGACAGGAATGTTACAGGAACAGCAATGTCTGGTCAAAGCCACAAAATGAAGACGGGCTCATCTGGTATACCACTATTATCCCCACAAAAAATTCAGGGCTATGTTTGGAGGCTTGTTCCCATAAGCAAAATATACACATACAACACACTAAGAGGTAGCATTAAAATATTGTATTCCTTTTAATTTTTACATTTCCACTATTCAGAATCCTAGATACAAGCACAGCCAACAAAACGACTTACATTTAAATGTTTCTGCTTCTAAAACTTGGCAGCTGGCTTGATGCTCAAACTGGTCATCTTCACAGAGAAAATTATGGCAAAACGAACAGCTGAATATTCTGCCTCCTGTGAGATTAAAATAAAACCCATAAGTGTAATATGGCATTAGTAACTTTCAAATCCTTATCCATATAACTTGTCTAAGACAGCAACTAAATTCAGAAGCACATCAAAACTGTGTAGCAACAGCTACAAGAGAACCAGTGACATACTTCAAATTGAACCATTAAACTATTGGTCTCCACTCTCACCTGCCCACTTACAGAACAGGAGCAGGCTTAAGAGAGGTGCCTGTCCTCCCCTAAACTGCCTCCTCTACCTGCGAGAGCGAATAGCACCAGCACTTACTCATACTGCTGRGACAATCCCCTTCCAACCAAACTGATGGCTGAAACTGTACCAAGGCTAAAGATCTGAAAGTGTCCATGTGGAGCGAGTGAGCGAGCAAGCAGTACTCGCAGCTACGGCATGTTTGCAGCTGATCACTCACCGTGGTCCCACACCCCTCGCTCACACTCCACACACTCTGCATCCGTGAGTGGGCAGGCACAGGCATGGGTGCTAAGACACTTCCTCCCATGGCAAACCCAAGCTTCGCAGAAGTCACATATTGCACCCTGCAACAAAGAAACAAGAGCTCCAGCTCAGCAACCACAGGACCACTGCAACCACTAAGGCTGTCACAAAACAAAGGGCCAAAAGACAGCAACAGGGGACCCATTCTAACTTGTGAGATCAGGTCTAAGAGCCCTTCCATTTATCTGTCCTTCATCAGCTAGGAATCTAGCAATAAAGAGAGGGCCTCTTAACTATACAATCCAGAAGACATTAAGGCACAGAACTCACAGTACATAGCAAAGGGCTTGGGGAAAACACCGAAGCGAAGGCTGGTTCAGTTGCCTGTCTGCTAACCCCACACAAGGACATGGAAGGGTAGCAAGTGGTTATCAGCACAGAAAGAAAGAGCAGGCAAAGGACTCATGCCTGGGAACGAAGTTCTATCCCAGGGAAAATCCAGGTTAGGGAAATTACCACAAACAATATACCTAAAACTACTATTACTGGAGCTGGAGAGATGGCTTAGAGATAAGAGCACTGTCTACTCTTCCAGAGGTCCTGAGTTCAAATCCCAGCAACCACATGTTAGCTCACAACCATCTGTAATGGAGTCTGATGCCCTCTTCTGGCATTCCGGTATATATGCAGATAGAGTGCTTATAAACATAAAACAAAACAGTATTATTTTCCTCAAAGGATGTAATTTGGACATGAAGTATAATAACACTGCAAAATATAGCAAAACCATAGCTCATACTTAAATTATCTTCTAGTGAAAAAGAACAAAATATATCAAATAATCCACCTATTTTTATTTATGACACTAAAATTTCTTATAAAATCCTATCAAGTAAAGGTAATATATAACTAATATATATACTTTTTGTCGGATTTAATATTTAAACCATAAGTTCTTTTGAACCTTATTTAACCAAAAGGCTTGAATGTTAATGAAAGTCTTACAAATTCAGGAAATTTATTTTGTGAAGTCCATTTAACATTTTAGAAAGGTATATGGTTCCTTTATTTGGATGACCAACTAAAATTATACAGAAAGCACGGCCATTTGGCTGGGGAGATATACATGCTTCGTTCCTCCTGGCTAACTTTCTTAGTGCTAGACAGCGCTACGCACTCTGCTGGAGGAGAAAGTGATCATCAGTCTTACGCAGATGCAGACCCTGTAAGCTACCACCTGCCTATCATGGAAAGACAGGCTGCTGATACAACAGTGGCATGGATGTGAGGCCTGCTCCAGAAGGTGGGACTCACGCCTGGCACTACTGTCAAGACCAAGACCTGGGGCTCCATCGGGCATAGGTCACATTACTATTATTCTGCTAATTCAACACAGAATTAAAAGGACTCTTAACGACTTACTGCTGTATACATCGATCAGCACATCTCTCAAACCTCATCAGAGGAGCTTTTCTTACAATGCATGGTAATTAATAAAAAGACTAACAACTGATCAATGTGCAGAGGAAAAAGACTGCAGAGGGCAGAATGATGTCTACAACAGAGTCCTCTCTCCAAGGATCAGGGCTCTCCAACACAGCCAGGGCGTGAGAGTCAGTGATGGTAGAGGACTATGAGCAAACAGGAGTGACACAATGGGGCAGTTGCACATAAACATCACAGCAACTTTGACAGAATGCACAAAAAACCTGTGCAAGAAGCTCGAAGCCAGCATCATACCAGCACAGAAATGAGATATGAGAAAAAAGTCCCTCCCCTGTTGGTATTTGATAGGCTGCTGGGACAGGATCGGTTTGACAGTGTGATTCCTGACCATGCTCTAAGGTAGSCATTATATCTAACAGTATTTAGACAAAATAAATTAGACTCAATAGGTTAAAATACTATAAAATAAAATTAAAAAAAAAAAAAAGGATACAAAGTTGGGTGGCTAGAGATGGGGATAGATCTGGGAAGAGGTAGACGTCAATATGGTGGAAATATAGTGTATGAAATTCTCTAACAACTAGTAAAACTTATTTTTAGAAGATTAAACTATGGGTTAAAACGACTTAATCTCATCCTGGAGAGCCTACTGCACTACAGAATGACAAGCGGCTTACCACCATAGCGAGGCCAGTACTGTACACACCAGCATGCTTGATGACACAGTCTGAAGACTTCATCATGCACTTTGTTTTTCCTGGTTAAAAAAGAATGTACATATACACTATTAGCCCTACTAATCAGTACATACAGACATACAGAAAGTGTTCACTAGTTCCTCTTTGATCTAACTAAAGTGCCTATAGAAATAATGTTTTCAAAAATTTAAAAATGAAAGCAGTTATTTTCCCACTTAAATAAACAGAAAAATTACATAGATATACATCTCATTAACTTAGTCAGATCTTGAGATTAGAAATGTATCAATCCATAAAAGTNAAAAAAAAAAAAAAGGATACAAAGTTGGGTGGCTAGAGATGGGGATAGATCTGGGAAGAGGTAGACGTCAATATGGTGGAAATATAGTGTATGAAATTCTCTAACAACTAGTAAAACTTATTTTTAGAAGATTAAACTATGGGTTAAAACGACTTAATCTCATCCTGGAGAGCCTAYTGCACTACAGAATGACAAGCGGCTTACCACCATAGCGAGGCCAGTACTGTACACACCAGCATGCTTGATGACACAGTCTGAAGACTTCATCATGCACTTTGTTTTTCCTGGTTAAAAAGAATGTACATATACACTATTAGCCCTACTAATCAGTACATACAGACATACAGAAAGTGTTCACTAGTTCCTCTTTGATCTAACTAAAGTGCCTATAGAAATAATGTTTTCAAAAATTTAAAAATGAAAGCAGTTATTTTCCCACTTAAATAAACAGAAAAATTACATAGATATACATCTCATTAACTTAGTCAGATCTTGAGATTAGAAATGTATCAATCCATAAAAGTYGTTATATAATATTTATATGGAACATGCTAATTCATGCTTGTAATAAAAGCAGAAGTTCCAGGTTACACATTGTAATCCAATGATCATTTTGGCAGTTAAAATCTTATGAAATTTGAATAAATTAAAATATTGCAAAAGCAAGCTTTAAATGAATTTTATAATCATAAATCACACACAAACTGCCTGGCTGGGACATCCCAGTTATTTCTTGCCACAAACTATCAAAAGGCACAGTGAATGGTTACAGAGCCTAACTGTTCCACTTACGTTTATTCATATATAAAAATCACCACGGGGCCTGAAATGTGCTCATCTGCAAATTACCAAGCCCCATCTGGCCAGGAATCTGCTTATCAGATAGTATGTCAAGATCAGTGATGACAGAGTGAAACACAAGACAAACAAGATGCTCGGCCTTCAGCACCTTGTTTCCTGAGAAGCAGAGTTAGACAACAGGGAAGGAAGGAAGAAAGAGTGGACACAGGGCATAGGTACCCAGCTGTTGCACGTCTGACACAAGTGCAAGAGTGCAATGGGAAATGCATCTGTACACAGCTCTCTGGACACTGAACATGCAGGGACTGCCTTCTACCTGTTCAAGGCTTGTTCTCTCAGCCTACATCCACTTGCATTTAAAAACAGCAAAGGCAATTGAGTCTCTCTTCTCCACTAGCTGTAGCACTGAATACATGACCTCTTGGGAAACTAGAACTACACTAGCTCTAAGCTAGTGGTTAGTGTAGCCCTAACCACTAACCTGCAGCTCTGTACGAGCATCTATCAATGGCACCCCCAAATGGTTCCATTGAAAATCATCCCCGCCTAAGTACAAAGAATATGATTTGTTCCAGCAGAAAAGATTGAGGTAAATCTGGAGTAAAGTTGATTAGGTTCCCTAAGCCAAGTCTCCATGAAGACCCAGCAGAAATCAGGAGATGAGAGACACAGCAAAACTGCCAGTCTTGGTGTGAGCGTGCTTTCTGATCAGATGTGTCAGCACACTAAGAGCCTGGGAGGTTACTTAGGAAACACCATTTTTTCTTCTCTAGGAAATACCATTTAGTTTGTTTTGAATTTAGGGAAATAGCTCCCCTATACTTGGTAACTGCCACACAAACATTTGATTCATAAACACATGCCTTCATGGTTGTATACTTACCACACTGTGCACAAATTGGTAACTTCTGAACAGAATTACAAAAATAGCAAAAGGCTCTATTCTTCTGCCGCCTTGTCATGTAAAACAAAAATTTTAAATAGGGTCAATTTCAGATAAAGGATGAGACCAATTTATCCCTGTGCTAGTTAGTTTTTAATCAACTTGACATAAACCAGAGTATCCGAGAAGAGGGATCCTCAACTGAGGAACTGCCTCCATCAGGCTGGGCTGTGGCCAACGTCTCCCTGATGGAGGAGGACCTACTGTCCCACTGTAGTGTGGGCAGTGCCGCCCTGGCAGGTGGTCCTGGGCTGTGTAAGAAGCATAGGTAAACCTGAGTCTGGACAAGCCAGGAAGCAGCATCCGCCACTGTCTCTGCTCTCTGCATCAGTTCCTGCCCCAAGGTTCTTGCCTTGAGCTCCTGCCGTGGCTTCCCTCATCGATGAAGGATGAAATGAACCCTTTCCTCCCCAAGTGTCATATCACGGCAACAAAACACATACAAGGACAATTTCATACAAAAAGAAAAAGAAGATTTACCTCTGACATTTGTCGCATTCCTGTAAAATTTAAAGCATAACATTAATTTTCTGCTGGCTGAAAATGGAACATTTACTTATATCATGAAGACTATTTTCTTTCCCAAATTAAAATATAACTGGTTCTATATACCAATTCCAGCTCAACCTATGTGTACAAGCTCTTGTACATACTCCCCTAGCAAAAGTAAACAAAAAAGCTACACTCTGTGATCAATGATGGGAAAAAAAGCCATATTACAAAAAAAGTTAAATACTAGATTCCCTTTTGGTTGTTTTAAAGAAACCAAATACTACAGAAAACAGACAAGTTTCTGCTCAGTTTTCTATTTTAATTAAAAAACATCCTATTTGCCAATATTGAGTGGGTGCTAAAAATAAAGGACAGGAAATAAAGATTGTAACTAGCTCCATTTCGGAGGGGCTTTCAAAAGTCTCTCCTCTACTCCAGAGCCAAGGCGCCACTGGTCAGTCTTTCGCCAACATGTCCCAGCCCCTCCCCCATGCCTCATTTCCTCTGTTCCTCTCCCTTTACTGAAATACCAAGATCTATCCCATGACATGCACATGTCAGTCACTGTCTCCTCTGTTAGCATTCCTCTCTCCTCAGAAGAACCTGACATTCACAACACAGTTCTCTCCCCCCCCCCAACCCCCGCACATCCGTACCATGAAATCTGACCGAGTACACCACAAATCAGTCCTGGGACAAAAAAGGTCACAAGTCCTACCTATGAGAAATCTTTCTCTGTGACCTCTACAATATGAGATGGGATATAAGCACACTACCAGAAACCAAGAAGCTAAACGAATAAATCACAGCAACCCTCAGAGGCAGAGGGAGCAGAAGAAGCAAGAGCAAAGACTTTTCCAAAGTCCAGCTGTCCCGAAGTCTTACATCCTCTCTTCCTCCCACTTGGAGGTCACTACTGTGTGAGGCACTTTCCCTAAGTGTGGTCTGTCACTCATAAACACACGAGTCCTACATAGAAGAGGGAGACACACCATCTGCCATCATTATTGTGCCCAGAGTCAATGCAGAATGCACGTTCCCCTAACGATAAACATTTGCTAAATTAAGTCACGTAAATGAAATATTTAAAAACAATCTGACTTTCTCCAGACCAACCTGCTTAAGAATGGGAGACACATCTAGAAGTCAAGGTGCTCAGCAAGAGAAAATGATGAAAACTGAGCTAAAGAATAGATAAGAAAGCTGGAACCTCTGACTCAGTGCCTGTCACCCATATACCTTCAACATCTATTGTCACAAGTAATGCATGAGGGCATACAGCAGGCTTGATACATACTCTAACAAAAACATTGTTTCTCAGTAAAATACTGACCAAGCTCTAGGTTTTTCCTGTAGTGAGCACACTGAGGCTGATCATTTTTTTCAGGTAGATCTCGTATATGGTACTATACAATCCTCCAGTCAACCACCATGCTTTATAAAGCTCTCACCATTGAAGCATTGCACGGGTGCTTGGCTAGGTCGACAGTGCTTCGTGATGCCCGGAGCTGTTTCTCCCGTTCTCGGCGGTTCTCCGCCTTCTTCCTCGCACCGGTCTTTTTTTTCGGCATGTTCCCTTCTTTCTAAACAGAAAACAGAAGAGCTACAATTACTATGTTCAGTTACATAGCAGCGCTTATCCTCTCCTTAAATATTAAATCAATCTTCCAATTTTAAACACACCTCATCACGTCTGAAGCCTTTAGCAACATTACACACACATTCCAGCAGCAGGCTCCGAAACTAAGGCCCCTCCCCTGTGCCTCCTAACAACTCTCAGAGAGCATCAAGGACTGCACCCTAACAGCTAGAGTGTTTTCTCACCCTAACCTCTTCATTCAAAAGAAAAAAAAAAAGTATATATGCACCATTAGTAAGAAATGACTAAAAATATTTGTTTTGTGCCAAGTTGAAATATCCATTTTGAGCTACACAGCCTCAGCCCTACTGCTGTCAGCATACAGTATTATACAGTGCACTCTCACCTACATGGTTTCCAAATAAATATCCAGCAAGCCAAGGCCTGACTGCAAACAAACCCATCTTCTCTAAGGAGACTAAGGAACTACGGTCACTTTCGCGGCCCGACCCTAGTACCTAGCAGCAACAGTTTTAACAAGTCAGATGCTTTGGACTTTGTTTCCCACACGGACATCAAACCTTACAAAACTAGTTTTCAGCACTCAGAAAAACTACAATATAGACAAGCAGGCTTCTGTTCCTCCCTCTAATCCCCAATCCTTTCGGGCAGAACAGTCTTCAGAGCTAATTGGCGGCTAATCATCCTGGCCAAGCCTCGGGGCCTTCCGTCAGGATTTAAACCTGAAGTCTGGAGCATGTGGCTGAGTGGCCACGGGTGACCGCGGGTGCCTTCTGGACCCACTAAGACATCTCAGACATATTTTTTTTTTCTCGAATCTGTTTGCGCCAACGACGAGAAATTTCTTCCAGCCCAAGCTTGGACTCTAGTGACAGCAGAGCGACACTGGGTCCCAGGCTCTGGGAGGCCTGGAGGCGGGGGCGCGGGGAGACCCACGCGGCTCGCGACCCGCCAGCGGCCCGAGGGTCCCTCACGTTCTCCCGACCCACCCACGTCGCGCGACCTCGCGAGGACGCGCCGCTCACCGCAGCGGCGGAGGACAACGCAGAGRAGAGGCCAAGAGGCGCGCTAGGACGCCAGACACAACCCGTTCCCAACAGTGGGAGCGAGACCGGAAATCCTGTTACGTCAGAGCGCCCAGCTTGGACACGTCCACCGGAAGTCCCGTATGCCCCGCCCGGTTCTGCTTGCTCCGCCCCGGCCTCGCCCCTCCTGCGGGAGGGGGAGGACTCGCCTTCCCGGAAGTGAACTTGCTAGGGAGGAAAGAGGCTCCAGCGTTTCGTAGAAAATAGGGTCAGAGAGCTGCAGGATCTCAAGGCTGTGTCATTCTGATTTTATTATTTTACTCAGAGAATTGAAAAGTCCAAAGGGAAGAGAAAGACGAACCCACAAAAAAWTTTGAGGGGAAAAATTACTTTGCTAGCAAGTTTTGCCTGACTCTTCTGAAATCCTTTTCCTTTCTGTGAGCCTGACAAGCCTCACATTGCACATTTTTATTTTTCTTTGTTGTTTTCCGAGACGTAATGAATGGAAGCCTGGCCATGAAGCCATGACTCCCCTGCCTCTGTCTCTCAGCGCTAGGATTATAGGCATGCCCACAAGAGACCACGGGTACCCCACTCACCCCATCCCCATTTTTTTTTT
>BDUI01026539.1:9746-19936 GCA_002335545.1 Apodemus speciosus | reverse complement strand
TAAACATAGAATGGGATGCTGCAGTGCATTTCTAACTACCCTCAAGTCTGGGTCAGGGCTCACCTGAACGCAAGTGAGGATATTCAAGGCCGTATTGTGCAGCAGAGTGAGACCTGTACTCTCAGAATTATTTAAGAACTAAAGGGCATATGATATGTAAAAAAAATACAAAAAACAAACAAACAAACAAAACACCAATCAACCAAGCAACGAAACAAATCACAAATGGATTTCACCAGAAAAGAATTTGGAAAAATATATCTTCGAGACACTGAGTGTATGCTCAAAACCCTTCCAGAGCAGTGGTTCTCAACCTTCCTGATGCTGTGACCCTTTAATAACTCATGTGGTGATGACCCCTGACCAAAAAATTATTTCCACTGCTACCTCATACTGTAATTTCCCTACTGCTAATGAATGATAATGCAAATATCTGTGCATTCCTGTGGTCCAGGTTGACCCTTGTGAAAGAATCATTTGAACCCTGAGGCTTGTTCAAACAGGTTGAGAATTGTGTTCCAGAAGAGCCTTCYCTGGCATGCAGGAAAACGGAAGATATACAACAAAGGCCAGATCTTTCTCACCAAGCTTGTCTCATTCGCGGTCTTGTGAGCATCTGCAGCCAGCCTCTCGGCTTCCTCCGTCAGTGTCCGGATGTTGGTGTGGACATGCGCTGCGCTAGTGGCGTTCAAAGACACGTTTCTAACATTTTCAAGGTCTCTATGGAATCAACATTATTTCAAGATGTTATTTAAAGGAACAATTAGTGGACACACTCATGGGTAGAGGAAATTTCTACTAACTCTGAAAGCCTTCTAGTTTTTTCTTATTAGAAAAGCCAGGACTAGCAAGCTGTGCTCTACACACATAAGCTATGACTGGGAAGCTGTCTGTCACAGCAACTCTACTCAGAAAGGCTTTTAATTCACGCTGAGGCCCATGATGGCCATTTTTTATAGAGAGCCATACCACCAATCCCCGCTCTCTGTCCTCCCCGTCTCTGGCCCACGTTGGGGTACCCCTGCGTGTGTGCATTGGTCATACTCTCTACGGTAACCCACTTGGTAATTTCCAAAAGGCTGTCTGGCCACATGTAGGGGTGCTGGGGTGGCCATATCCCAATTTGATGAGATTCACCTGCAGGAGAATCAGAAACTATCTCAGTCSAGCTTCACTCTGACTAGCAGGCGCATAGGTTCTGAGTCTGCCGTGTGGCAAGGGTGCGACTTCACCAGCTCTTTAAGGATGACGGACTGTGAGCGTTGACACATCTTTTCCTGCTGAGGGAATCGCTTCATTTTCCCTCCGACTGTATTGAATTGCTCAATTCCCACAAGCAATCCTTGTCACTATCTGACTGTGAAACTCAACTATTTATCAATTAAAAATGATGACTATTTAATGCTGACTATCATACTTAAATTTCTTTCAGTACTCTTTTACTAAACAATAGAGATTTTAGTCTAGCTGTGGGTGGAGACCACCTATCCTCTTTTTTAGGAATGATGGGAGAAGCCGAGGCCCCGCCTCCGCTTTCTGCTACTGGTTGCCATGGTACTCACAGCCAGTCATTCCAGGGCCTACCTTCTTCCTCTACAGTCTCCCGAGACGTTCTTATTCCTCTGGCTGTAAACTCATGACACTTTCTCAATGAGAAACAGTTTCTCACTTTTAAATGTTCCTACCCCRCTTGAACTTTTTGTATCCATCCTTTATAACAGTTTAAAGAAACAGACTCACCAGTCAATTAACACCCCGAGATAAGCTAGACCTGCTAGCCTAGACCARGAGGCTCGATAAGGAGGACCACAATTCAGAGCTAGCCTGGGCTACACAGTGTCAGCCTAAGCAGCTTAGTGAGACCTTGTCTCAAGACAAAAATAAGAGGATTATGGATACGGTTCAATGTTAGAGTGATGGCCTGGTGTGCATTCAGCCCTTCATTGGTAACGGTAACACATACACATGCAGGCGCGCACGTGCGCACCCCCCCACCTGTGCACACATACACACATGCATACACACCACACATACATACACACCTATGCACACACACCTGTGTGCACACCACACATGCACACACACTGCACATACACACACACCTGTACACATACACACACACACACACACACACACACACACTTGCACCAGCAGATAACAGACATGATTGGATGTGATATCATTTAACACTGGCAAAGAGACTTCTCCGGACAGAGCGTAGGCAGCCACATCCTCCATTTGAACCATGGACTCCAAGAACACAAGATCTATAGAGAACACAGCATCCTTATACAACTCCTGTGCAAAGCACTTGAGCACCATGTGTGTGCACAAGCTTTAATAGACTTGCATGGTAGCATAGTATTCCGTTTGCANAGCTTCACTCTGACTAGCAGGCGCATAGGTTCTGAGTCTGCCGTGTGGCAAGGGTGCGACTTCACCAGCTCTTTAAGGATGACGGACTGTGAGCGTTGACACATCTTTTCCTGCTGAGGGAATCGCTTCATTTTCCCTCCGACTGTATTGAATTGCTCAATTCCCACAAGCAATCCTTGTCACTATCTGACTGTGAAACTCAACTATTTATCAATTAAAAATGATGACTATTTAATGCTGACTATCATACTTAAATTTCTTTCAGTACTCTTTTACTAAACAATAGAGATTTTAGTCTAGCTGTGGGTGGAGACCACCTATCCTCTTTTTTAGGAATGATGGGAGAAGCCGAGGCCCCGCCTCCGCTTTCTGCTACTGGTTGCCATGGTACTCACAGCCAGTCATTCCAGGGCCTACCTTCTTCCTCTACAGTCTCCCGAGACGTTCTTATTCCTCTGGCTGTAAACTCATGACACTTTCTCAATGAGAAACAGTTTCTCACTTTTAAATGTTCCTACCCCRCTTGAACTTTTTGTATCCATCCTTTATAACAGTTTAAAGAAACAGACTCACCAGTCAATTAACACCCCGAGATAAGCTAGACCTGCTAGCCTAGACCARGAGGCTCGATAAGGAGGACCACAATTCAGAGCTAGCCTGGGCTACACAGTGTCAGCCTAAGCAGCTTAGTGAGACCTTGTCTCAAGACAAAAATAAGAGGATTATGGATACGGTTCAATGTTAGAGTGATGGCCTGGTGTGCATTCAGCCCTTCATTGGTAACGGTAACACATACACATGCAGGCGCGCACGTGCGCACCCCCCCACCTGTGCACACATACACACATGCATACACACCACACATACATACACACCTATGCACACACACCTGTGTGCACACCACACATGCACACACACTGCACATACACACACACCTGTACACATACACACACACACACACACACACACACACACTTGCACCAGCAGATAACAGACATGATTGGATGTGATATCATTTAACACTGGCAAAGAGACTTCTCCGGACAGAGCGTAGGCAGCCACATCCTCCATTTGAACCATGGACTCCAAGAACACAAGATCTATAGAGAACACAGCATCCTTATACAACTCCTGTGCAAAGCACTTGAGCACCATGTGTGTGCACAAGCTTTAATAGACTTGCATGGTAGCATAGTATTCCGTTTGCATTTTCCCATCATGCATACATGCCTATGGTAAAGAAAGCCGGCAGACACAGGAGGGAAACTGACCTGCCACATGAGTAAGATAGGAGGCTCAGTTTTATATGATGGAATAAAGGTTCGTGGGACAGAAGGCTCAGTCAGCAAAAAGTGTGCTTTGAAGCATGCGTTTCTTACTTTTATCCCTCAGATCCCATGTAGGAAAGAAAACCAGCCAATCATGGTGGCTTGTCATCCCAGTGCTGGGGAGACTAAGACAGACAGGGCTTACTAGCCAGCTAGCTAGCCTGCACGGTGAGTTCCTGGTCAGCAAGAGACTGTTTTAAAACATATGCGATATCAAAGGTTGTCCTATGGCTTTTACATGCATACTTAATTAAGTACACGTGCATCTACACATATGTGTGCACTCAAGCATAGGTGCACAGGAGTGTGCATGCATGTGTGTGCACACAAAACCAGCATAAAACTGAGTCAGCACTAACCAAAATGGTCACCCTCACCTTATGGAGGGTCAGCGGGCTCTTCCTGGATTATGAAAACTGTGGTAGCCTTACCTGTCCAAGGCTTCTGCCGTGCTCTGCAGCTCGGAGGCACGCCGCTCCGCTCTGTGGGTGAGGTCGCGGGCTCTTCGTTTGGACATCTGCATGACGAGGTTGTCTACGTGGCTCCTGATTTTACTGGCCCACAAAAGGAGCTCATCTCGGTGATGCTCCAGCTGCTGCGTGGAGAAATTAAAATGACACACGTTACTACTTAGCTACTAGTGTGCCTGTTCCCAGTGATGAGGTATGTGGATGCTCTGGAAACCGCCATGGCTGTCCGAATTGTAACTTACTGTTAGTGTATCTTGTGCAGTAGCTGCGTGAGTCCTGGCAGCGTCTACCCATTCTCTACCCTTGGCGATGAGCTCTGAGGTCAGATTTTGTTCTCCTTGAACACGCAGCTTTTTCTCCTGCATCAGAATCACCAGTTGAGGATACATTTCTATATACATTAAGTTATCATTCATTCAATGGGATGTATCAAACATGCAGCCAACCTGGATATTGTTTGGTGGAATAATCTATAATTAATCAAATCGATAATGTACTTGTAGGATTTGGTGATGTTATTGCTCATGAGAATTTTATGGGGYGCTGGTGAGAGCMTGGGTGTCTTCTAAGACAATTATGTAAATATTCATTATAACTCCTTCCATGTACTTTGCTAGATTTTTTTTCATGAGGTCTAAAGCAGTTTTGTACATATAATCTTAAATTTTTTGTATATAGGTGATTTCTAAGTAACTACATTTACTTAGATGAGTTGAGACACTTTGGCAATGTGGTATTCACTAATTTTAAAAGAACTGAAGCCTCACAGAGAAACCCAAAATAAAATTGAAAACTGTAATAATTATGATTTAAAAACACTATTTTATTCATGATTCTGGATTATCTGTGAAGCAGAAGTGCTTGTGACCTTATACTTTCACACATAAATGCATTTTAATTTAGATAATATCATTCTATTAAAATAAGAATCTTCCATTTGAATAAAATTGTTTTTAAATTAAAAAAAAAAAAAAAAGCACCCGCTTTGGATCTGAGTGCCACCTGCTGAAACCAGCAGCCAGTCTCACTTTGTTGGGAGCTAAAGTTGCTGCTGTCTACAAACAGGCCTGTGCAGTGCACTCCTGACTGAGGAGACGCTGAGACTCACCCTGAAGTCCTTCAGGTTGGCCTTGACAAGGAGCAGCAGGAGGTGGCCTTCCTGGGTCTTGCTCCCAGCCTCCCTGAGGAGCTCCTCTGCAGCCCGCAGCTCCTCCCTGTGGTTTGAAAGGAGGCTGCTGGCCTCCCTCAACGCCTTCAACTTCTCCTGAGGCTTCTGAAACTTCTTCTGAATCCGTTTCAATAAATCCTTAGCGGCCCTGATAAACAGAAATGGTTTCGCTTAGAAATAGATAAAAACAAAGACTGAGTCCTGAGATGCTAACGAGGGATTCTTACACAGTCACGGTTCCTTCTTGGAACATAAATGATGTATGGTGACTTGCTTTTTGGTTTTGAGACAGGTCTAGGCTATGCTGCTGAGGCTGATATTGAACTCACAAAACAAAACAAAACAAAACAAAACAAAACAAAACAAAACAAAACAAAACAAAACAAAAAAAAATCTCCTGCCTTAGCGTCCTTTGTTGCTAGGGTTATAAATGTAAATCACGTTTAGCATGGATCCTGACTGCTTGAGACCAGAGGCAGTTCTTCTTCTGGTGTGCATGTGTGTGCCTGTTCGTGTATGTGTGTGTGTGTGTGTGTGTGTGTGTGTGTGTGTGTGTGTGTGTGCATGCGCGCCTCTGAGTATGTGTGCCTGAGCGTGTGTGTTTGTGTTTGCGTGTGCATGTATGTGCAGGTGTATGCCTGTGCTTATGTAGTATATATGTGTGTGTACATGTGTGCCTGACAGTATGTGAGTATGTGTGCCTGAGCATGTGTTTGTGTGTGTGTGCCTGTCCTTATGTAGGTATGTGTGTGTGTGTATGACTATGAGTATGTGTGCACCTGTGAGTATGTGTGCCTGTGCATGTGTTTGTGTGCCTGTGTGTGCCTGTGTGTGCCAGTGCTTATGTATGTGTGTGCATATGCTTATGTATGTATGTTTGTGTGTGTGAGACTATGAGTGTGTATGCACCTGTGAGTATTTGTGCCTGTGTATGTGTGTTTGTGTTTGTGTATGTGTGTGTGTAATGGGGGAAGGAATGCATGGACAACATGCCACACGTGTAGCTGAGGACAGTCTTAGGTGCTGACCCTTACTTTGTACTGGTTAGAGACTGGTTCTTTTTGTTGTTCATAAACCAGGCAAGCTGACCTGCAAGCTTCCAGGAATTCTCCTGTCTCCACTTCCCATCTCACTCTAAGAGCACTGAGACCACAGACCTATGCTAATGTGCCTGGCTTTATGTGGGTTCTTGGGAATTCAAACATAGGTCTTCAAGCTTGCACACTGTGCTGGATAATTTTATGTCTTCATGACACTGGGAGTCATCCGAGAGAACTAGGTCTCACCCGTTCTGCATGTTCCCTGAGCTCCCATGTGGCCCTTCCCTCCTATCCTCACTGACTCCTCCCATCTCGTTTGCATCTGGCTGCACATCCTTAAAGAATCTTGGCTGTAAATTCAATTACATACTGGGAGTTGCAGTGAGCCCCCGAAGGTAATAGTGGTCTGACATAGCATGAAGATGACTGGTATATGTGCCAACAGACTCAGCCACCAACCGTGAACTTTACAATGATTATAATTGGTAAGATGATGATAAATAATCCCAAAATAATCCATGTCATTAGGAGAGAGATTACCTATGGAAACTAGAATGTAGTGGCTTGAAAATACACTTTGAACTCCCCCATCATTTAAAATAGAAGTCCTTTTCATCATAACTTCACTTATAGATAGAAGGAAGAAATATAGATTGTGACTTGCAGCTTTATTCCAAACAGAAAGAGAGCCCGAGGCCCCAGAGGACCCAGTCAGCAGGGGGGTCAGGGGACAGGGTAGGCAGAAGGAGTGGCTCTCCTTTCCACACCTTACATCAAATGTATACTCAAAAATGGACTTTTCCAGGTGGTCTGGAAGTTCGGGTGGGCTAAAGAGTCGACTGTTTCCTGGGGTGCCATGTTTCCCGGGGTGCCACCAACTCTGGCACCATGTTTGCTTCCGGGACTCAATCCTTTCTGTTGAGTGAACAAAGGAACTGGCCGTTCTGGGGAGCTACGAGAGAGGGGGTGTCCGGCAGGATGACTGAATCCCCAGGACTGCCAGCCCAGGAATCTGCGTCTTAACAAGCTCCTTCATAGGCTGGGATTCTGTCCTGTGGGGAAGCAGCGGCCGCAAAGCCAGTGTCCTCACTGCACAGATGGGCATTCTGAGTCCTTGTCACCCTCTCTAGCTTCTTGCTACACTGTAGCACCCAGGTCAGTTTTCCCAGGGCCTCCCTAGGCTCACGGAACCAAGTTACTAGACCACGAGACCTTGTTCCAAGCCCTATCTAACCACACGCCTTTCCTTTTAAAGTTCCGGTTACTCAAAGCCACGGGTCAAAAGAATGTGTTCAAGGACAAAAGGAGCTGTGACCCTGAAGTGCGAGCTGCCGAAGGCACGCAGTGCTTTATAGGGACATGCCCTGGGACTCATCTGAAACCGCGCCTTAGGCATCCCCAGAGTGTGCATGATTCCACCAAGTAATCCAGCTCCTACTGTCTACTCTGGTAAGATAACACCCCAGAAACAGTAAAGAGGGGCACGGACTGTGATCCCAGCTTTCAGGAGGATGAGGCAGGACAATTTTAAGTTTTAGGCGAGCAGTGATACGTGGTAAGACCCKGTCTCAAAGTAGAAGAAAAGAGAGGAAAGAAGGATGCTGAGAAGGAAGAGCGGGAGGAGAGGAAGAGAGAAGGAGGGGAGGGAGGGGAAGGAGGGAGCGGTAGGAAGCAGAGGAGGGGTAGACAGAAGAGGAGGAGAACTTGTACTATAAATATTTAATATTAAAAYGCATAGCAATATGGAAAAATCAAACAGCCTGCCTGAGACATTGATCACGTGATCGTTCACAGTAACAAGATTTACAAATACTTCAAATGTTACCAGGAAGAGCGGAGCTTTAGAGAGTCTTGGGTAAGTGATTCAAACAATCCTGGAACTGCCTGGCAGAAAGACAATGKCAGCTAATAACCSTGTAAGAAAAAAACCTAGGAAAGGTCCAGGGAGGAAGTCACAAGCTCCCCCAATCCGTGTGCATCCGTTCTCTGGGGTCGCATGTGAGGCTTCATGAGGGCTTGTGGGACGGAGTTCAGTGACTGTGTCCATCTGTCCTGGAGCTTATGGACTGGTATCCTAATTTGTCCTCTTCTTGACAGACTACCTTGTCCCTGATCTATACAGCAACAGTTTACCAGGCTCTTAAATGGGTGGTAGGRAAAATTAATCTAGAGTCACAAGAAAGCACCCATTACACAGGATCAGAGATGGAGTCTACTGATTTCACTTTCTCGTTTTCTATATTTGGAGGGGCARGTGCCCCTCTCTGCCTTTCCCRGGCTGCCAGCCTCTCTCCTCTCTGGTGATACTAATTCTCAGTCATCACTTTCTCCACCATTCCCCGTCCCTGCCTGGCATCCAGACACCTGGTTCTCAGTGACGGCGTTTGAGCAACGCTCGGGACTTACTTGAGTTCAAAGGTGGCATTCTGCTGCATCTCTGTGAAATTCCTTTTCTTTAAAAGTCCCAGCAGAGAAGAAATGTTCTGGTGCATGCTCTGAAGAGCAGAAACAGGTGGCTGGAAATCTTCACGYGTAGTCTGATTCAACGTTGCCACCTTTTCCGTGATTTCTACGGAAAAGATTCATCACTGAGTGAGTCTCTTCTGGGTAGACAGTAGTGAATGGAAGMGTGTAGGATGTTCTTTGGTGAGAACAGCTCTAATAYCTAGGCTGGGCTCAACCTCTCAGCACCCTGTGCACCYGAGTGCTCTCTGATATCACCTAACAAGACACCTCTGGGACTGGGGATTCCTGGGAATTTAATGCTAGGGTTTCTCTACAGCCACAAACCCATAATAAGGGCTGGCTCTGTGTTCCCTACCACGTTGACCTGTGCCTGGGCAGACATTGACTTTGCAGCAATATCTCTGACATAAAGCCGAGCGATTCTAGCTCTGATCCTTCTCCTACTCATTCCCCATAAATCTTGTTGGCACTGTGTCCTACACCGTGTAAGCCTTGCATCATAGTTCTGAACAAATAGCACACCTGTATTTTCTAGTAGTCAAGAAACCGACGACAGTGTGCTAAATGGCATAAGAGACCCAACTACGGAGTGGCAGAAGTGCYCTGAAAGGGTGGTCRGCCCCAAAYRGGAGCCCCAATCCTGTCAGCTTTCTTGTGGGTAAGTAGGCATGGATATAGCATTTCAACTTTGGTGTAGAGGGGCCAGAGATGTGGATGCAAGAGTCAGGTGTAGTACAGAGTATAAAATGGGCAACMCTCTGTGAAAGCCTGTGRCCTGGACACTTCTGGGTGCCTGTGCTATGGGATACTACAGTCCCTTAGCCCTAGGAAGCCCAGTCCTACACTGTTCATGCACRTCACATGGTGATCATGACTCTTCCTGTCTGTCAGCACAAGTCCCCAGCGGAGGGTCTGCCCACACTACCGTTGATGTTTTCCTGCAGTTGCTCCATATACATGGCCAGGGCTTGACTCCTGTTGGAAGTTCTTTCCATTGCTGTGTTTACTTGCTGGTGGCTTCTCAACACTCTGGTGAGCTGAGCAGCAGATAGTAAGGACTTGGGTTAGTTAGCTGAGTATCACTCATGTTTCTGAACTCTAGCTGTTGCCTCTTTTAAGCAACAAAACATATACAGACCTAAAAAATGTATGCTCTCGCAAACCAAGGCTGATATTTCCAGGCTCAAATTTGACTAGCTGTGTATTGAAATCACTTTAGACACATCCACCGTGAGAAAAGACGGTTTATTTTTGTGAACAATCTAAATGACTGACAGAGCAAGATGCTTCCTGTGTTCGTACTGCAGTGGTTCTCAACCTACCTGATGCTGCAACCCTTTAA
>BDUI01026506.1:4888-17135 GCA_002335545.1 Apodemus speciosus | reverse complement strand
GTTTATTCTGCCTGGTTGGCGTTCCAGGATATGAGATATCTGGGGTCCAGGTTAATTGAGGCTGCTGATCCTCCTACAGTGTTGCCCTTCTCCCCAGCTTCTTCCAGCTTTCCCACAATTCAACCACAGGGGTCAGCATCTTCTGTCCGTTGGTTGGGTGCAAATATCTGCATCTGACTCTTTCAGCTGCTTGTTGGGTCTTCTGGAGGGCAGTCATGATAGATCCCTTTTTGTGAGCACGCCATAAAGTAGTTGGATCATAGGACTTGTTTAAAAAATAGACGTTATATTTGAATGCTTTAGATTTACAGGATAAATGCAGAGATGCAGACTCATTGTGCATTTCACTGCCACTGTCCTGTTTAACGAACATCCTATATTCATGAAGCACAAATACTAAAATTAATGAACCCACTCTGATACTATTTTATTATCTAAACTCTATACTTTGTTCATATTTCCGTATTTTTATTTAATGTTCGTTCTTTCCTATTCTGTGATACRAACTGGCATGTGGAGTTATATTTAGTTGTCAAGTTTCCTTAGGCTGCTGACTGTGACAGCTTGTCACACTCTCTTTGTTTTTGATTATCTTGACAATTTTGAGGAGTCCTGGTGAAGGACTTATATAGAGTGCTCCAATAGGGAGCTGTCCATAGATGTTTTAGAAGACATGAATTAGCTTGGGAAATCTTACTCCCTCAGGAGCTGTGACACATACCCAATGATCCAAAACATTTGTCCCATGTTCAAGCACAGATACATTTTACAGGGCTTGTCTGTTTCTGTTTGCTCACGGGCTCTGTTGTAAGGAGTACATCTCATCTCTATGATACTGAACTCTCCAAGCACTAAGTGATGCCTGACCACACAAAATTCCTGTCAAGGAAGATCTCTATCTAGCCTGAGCTTTTTGACAGCAGGCTTTGCTATCTCTACTTCTGCATTTACAGTATGCATACTGTCAATAACATCACAACCTGCTCTGGCTGCCTGTACATTAGAAATGAAAAAGCACGCAGTACTATTATTCTGCTTTCCATCAAAGCAGTAGTCCCAAGTGTAACAATCCCTGTAGCCAAAACAACAACTGTCCYRAAGTGCTTTGGGAAAGAATAACATCCTCTTTGCACATATGTAGGAGAAATATTTCTGAGATACTTTAATTTGAAAGGAGGAAACAACTGCCAGGATGTGGGGACCTGTTCCTTTCTGTGCCCTTTTGTGGAGTAGAAGMACAAACTGCTCCACACTGAACCCTGAGYGCTTTCACAGGATATTTGAGGCATCTTTGAGGAAGATGAACAATTCCTTGCATTTTGCATGCTTTCTCCCTCTGAAAATAATCTTCAACACMCACACAGGTGGTACTCGCCAGTCTCCAAACCCAGTTTGATTTACGAATGTGCATTTTGAGTTGATTTGTTTTCTTCTGTAACAAAATGTTCCATTCTATACTACCGGTAATTTATTATGCTGCATTCAGAAAAAGGATATATTATATTGGCTAACAAGWATTTTTGCCCTCTAGAAAGATTTTCTTCRCTCTAACACGTGATTTTGCCRATTGGTGGCTATTGTAGATCATATGATATATGATAATCCATTGCTTACTTCCATTAGCTGTCAATCTCAAGTGGGTGACTATATTCATTTTGTCCAGCAATGGTGACTCAAAGCTGATGCCCTCAATTGTGTGTGTTTAGTAGACACATATGGCTTAGAGTGGATTTCTGTGCTCCATGAGCATTATTTACACTAGGTTTGYTGTTTGTGTACAATTGAATTATTTCCTAACTTAAAACAGTTTGAAACAAGCTTTAAAGAATTCTTCCAGTTCAGGCAACTGGGAACCATGTCTTTTGGTGATAAATGAATGGAGGAATGGTATATTGTTGACTGTGCAGTAAAAGTATACTGTGGCTTGTATAATGTTCTCAAGTCTATAGAAAAGAAAATGAGTATACAGGTACATCCCAAGTTCTGAACTGTGCTCCAAAGATCTGAGAAAATCTAGTTCTTTTCAAATGCTTACCTTCATTGCAAAATAAATTACACCACATGTTCTAATTCATCAGCATAAGAACTCTCATTAGAATTAGCTCTTATTTCTTAATATGGAATAAAAGCAATTTTATGTAAGTATAAAATGCAGATTAATAATGAGAGGGATTGGAAGTCACAAATCATGGATTTGCAGTCACTATATCTTGTTCCCAGGAGAACTGCTCTCCTTCATCGAATTATTTCTTAAATTCTTTTCTGTTCCTTTGTAGTATATGTGGGGATGTGTTTTGTGCACATTGTGTGTGCRTATGTCTGTGTGTGGGGGGGAGTACATGTATACTTTGCATGCTTATACATAAATAGGGAGTCTTACAGTGATGTTAGGAGCCTTCTGTTGCTATTTCCCTAATCTTTTGGGGTCAGTGAGTCTCATAAAACATTTTAAYRAGCTAGACTACAGCTCCAGTAAGCCCTGAACATTRACTTTTCTCTGGATTTATACTTCTACGGTTATAATTGTTTGCCATGCCACTCAGCTTTTCATGTGACTTCTGGGAATTCAAACTCAGGRCTTCAGGCTTGCAACTTAGACACTACACCAACGGAAACATCATTCCAGCTCCTCCTGGATGAAATTCTAAGGCATGCCCAAAGACAGAAATGCCAATCAGCTTGGAATTGCAGAAGAGACTTGTAGATGCCATGATTGACATTTCTGACTCCTTGCCTCCTGCTGACACAGAGATTGTTCTGGTCATTAATTTGTCCATTGGATGGAGGGACATATTTTTAAGATTTGTGAATTTGATGCAGTTATGCAAAACTCTCTCACATAGAACATCGTCTCCTAGTCCTTGGGTAGTAACTGGAGAAGACCCAATTTTCCTTTTTCTGTTTAATGTAAATAGTTTCTTTCCTGATCATCATGCATGAGGGCTACAGTTTAGCTATTTCTACCTCACCCAATCTTCACTCAAATTCTGAACTCTCTCTCCTCTTGAATTTATAACTTCTGCTTCTTAAATTATTATCACACATACATATGCACACATGCATATGTACACATGTGCATGCACATACACATAGCCTATGGAGTCACTTAATATCACTATTTTGTACTTAAGTTTTGCATTTACCATTTGATATTGGATAACATATCAAAGGAAGAAGGGAGGGTTTGTCCGTGGAAAAAACTTATCTTCTTTCTTTCAGCAGCCATCAATTGCCTATAACTCTTCCTTTGGAATGGGACCTTGTAGAAGTTACTCTATTCACATTGGCATGAGACCTACGTTTCTGAATATTGGCAGTGCTGTAGGCTGTCAGACTGTCCAAGAGGTTACATTGGCCAACATATTTTCCATATTCAATACATGTTTTCCATATGTAAAATGTGTTTTTCTAATATCCAATCTGAAGCATCTTTTCCCCTATAAAACCAGAACTTAAACATAAATCTTTTCATTCTCTGTAGACTAGTTCTACTATCATAGTCTTTTCCAGTGTCAGCTTCTTTTTGTGACATTTATACCAGCTGGGGTACTGTCATGTGGAATATTTTATAAGTTTCAATTTATTTTTTCTAAGTATATATGTCTGGTTGTTTTATCTATTTAACTCTTTCTTCCATTTGGATCATGATCACATTAGAATTTTACTATTATTGTATGCAATAAATTATACATTAATAGGGTAGTTATGGCTGGGGAGAAGAAGATATTTGTGATTTGCACTTAGAGAGATTTAATCAAGTTTACCCTTCTCAAAAAGTCTGTTTTGCATATAAATAAGGAACCCTAAAATCGATCTGTTTTGCTCAATTATAAAAGGCTTCATTTGGAAGCCTGAGGGTAATTTATTATACTGAATTCAAAAGCAGGGAAGATGTGCTGTATTATTTTTAATCTTATCAAGTGTCTGCTATATTTAATGACAATTCCTGTTTATCATAATTGTTATAAGTTGTCTGAACTAACAAAATGAGAAAACTACATGAGATTTTCTGATGCTAAACTTCTTGTGTATGGTCACAGATGCCAGCCATCCCCTTTGGGTGTGCGATCATTCCATTTGTTTGTCAGACAAGGAGACTATAAGAYCAAGTCCCTGAAGCCTTCTGCAGTGATCTATGTAAAAAACAAAAGAAGAAAAAATCATATATGATGATTTTCAAGTATTTACTCAAGGGTTTACAAATCACAATCCTTCATAATTAAAAGGCTATTTCTACACAGAGCAGGAATTGAAACAAAGTCTCTGCCCTCTTATATTTAAAGTGATGATGATGATGAAGAAGCTGATGATGATGATGGTGGGCTTGGAATCATAAGCCCGCAGTGTAGTTCTTYATTTCTTGACTGCTAGAGATGTTCTTTACAATTCAATGAGGATATCAGTCCATTTTGCATCTGTATCCCCCATAAGAATGAGCAYTGACAKTGTTGTTACCRTGTCAGAATTATATTTTACCTCTACCCAAATTTATTCTTTCTGCAGAAAGGGAAAATGATWAAAGCATTATTCATGAAAATAAGAAAACTGGGGTTTAATATTTCTGTTTTCATAATCACAAGTAGAAAGCGATACATGTCTACTCAGTTTTGTCCCATACTTTTACCTTGGCAGACATCAGCAYACAAGGAAAGAAATAAGACTAGACTTAGAAACTACCTAGAATGCCTTTCAGAAACATTACACTCTGAGCTGGCAAGTTCCCCATTCTCCTAGAAACAGACTTGGCCTGTGTTGGGTGGTTGGCAGCTGACATTTTGATAAATAGAGGTATTAAACTGTGCATTAAGCATGCATTGCATTTCAGTAAGGATTTTCCATGCCTTTTCCTCACAGATGTAGATGTGCTTTAAAATAGAAGGAAAAATTTCCATCATAGTGGCTTCACATTTAAGTAATTGTTCACCTTGCCAAAAAAATGATTGGTTATTTGCCATTGAAATGTACAAAACTGGTTCTAAACTGGAAGCAAGAGTCTATGACGTGCTGTTCAAATCCTTGGTATTAAAGTGATTGCTAAGGATAGGTGATTAAGCTTAGAAGACAGGAGAGAAATGTCTTGCTCGACTTGTATCTAGTTCAGAGAAGTTGTCTAGGGAAACACTATGGAAATGAAGGGAAGGGAAAGATAAATGAGGTATGGCCAAGACAGGGCTTGGGGAACCATCCAGCATCTTCTAAGTCCCCTGCACAAMGCTTTTAATCAGAAATCACATCCTGTAAGCACTATCTACTYGACATTCTTCTTAAAGTTATTTTCCCTTATTTCCTTGGAAACTTTGAARTTTACTACCATTTTAACATGTCTTACAAAAATGTAATTGTTTTCTCTAAATGCAGTTGTTAATCCTGTCTAGAAACTTAGAAACCAGGAGGATTTTGAACATCAGGAATTACCAGGCCATRATTCAACAATTCTCAAACACAGCTAAACATTTTAATTCCTATGAAAGCTTCCAAAGAAAGGCCTACAGAGTCCAACTTCATCAATCTAAAGCAGTTTTTCTTTTTTGAACAAATCTTCAAGTTGCTTCTAAAATATTGTGTAAAATTTAATGTCGTAAACTGTGAAATATTCATTAGCATGTAGTCAAGGGAGATGCTAAACAATGAGTTTTTCTTATCTCTTCTTTGTCTAAGCTTTTCCCTTTCTCAAAAGTAAATGTCAATCTTTTTACCTATTCTTTTTAAGTATTCACTTCATGTCCCACTCACTGCACCCCTCCTGGTCACTCCTTCCCACAATCCTCCCCCCTCTTCCCCTTCTTTGAGCAGGTGAGGAGCCCTGGGTATCCCAGTACCCTGGCACTSCAAGTCTCTGTGAGGCTAGGCATTTCCCTCTCCCACTAAGGCCAGATAAGGTAGCCCAGCTAGAAGACTATATCCCACATATAGACAACGGCTTTTGGGATAGCACCAGTTCCTGTTATTTGGACCCACATGAAGACCAAGCTGCTCATCTGTTACATATCTGTGAGGAGGTCTAGTTCTAGCCCTTGTATGGTCTTTGATTGGTGTTTCAGATTCCGAGATTCCCCAAATGTCCAGGTTAGTTGACACTGTTGGTCTTCCTGTGAACTTCCTATCCCCTTCTGTGCCCTCAATCTCTCCTCCTATTCTTCCATAGGCGCCCCCCAAGCTCCATCCACTGTTTAGCTGTGGGTCTCTGTATCTATCTGAGTCAGCTGCTGGGTGCAACCTCTCGGAGGACAACATGTTCCTGTCTGCAAGCATAACAGAGTATCTTTATCAGTGTTGGGGCTATCAGGTGCTTGCCTGTGGGATGGGTCTCCAGTTGGTTATTCACTGAATCGCTGCTTTTTCTACCACACCTACATTTCTTGTAGGCAGGATAAAGTTTGAGTTGTAGGTTTTGTGGGTGTCTCTATTGCTCCCCTGTGTTTCCTGTGTGGCTGCAGTAGGTGGCCWCTTCAGGTTTTAAATGTCGATCTTTGATGCTCAAACATTGATGTATGTATAGCCTGTAACTCTTTTAAATATCCACTAAGGACATCAGTGACTGTCAAATCTTTTTATACTCTTTGAAGTACATGATTATAGGATAACTTCTCTGGTTTTTCTTATATTCTGTGAATCCAGTTACTCAGGAACCTGGGAATAGATCTGTGTCAAGATTCATCTATAGCACTCATGACTGTATACCCCAAATACTATGAGTTCAGCTATAGAGACACTGGCTCATTAATGCCATTCATTGATCCTTCATGATCATTCATTGATGCCATGAGCATAATAATGAGAAAATGAAAAAAAGCCTAGACGTCCAACAAGTGTTGAATGGATAATGAAAATGTAGTACGTTTATACAATGGAATATTATGCAGCTGTTAAATAGAAGATAATGAAATTTGCAGGTAAATAGAGGGAGCTAGATAAATTTATTCTGAGTGGAGAGACCCAGACACAAAATGATTAATATTTTATATTATTTCCTTAGGTCTTCAGTGAGCATGCTATTAGCCATAAAACCACAGAGTGGAAGTATTCAATGAAGAAGGGTTAAGGGAAGAAATATGATGACAAACAACTGGCAACTGAGGTCATATGGAAGCCTAGTACTGTAGAAACTTCCTAAAATATATTCACACATGAAAGAAATACAAATTAGGCCTCTATCAGATGTAGGCTTGGTAAAGATCTTTTTCTAGCCTGTTGGTTACCTTTTTGTCCTACTGACAGTGTCCTTTGCCTTTACAGAAGCTTTAAAATTTTATGAGGTCCCATTTGTCAATTCTTGATCTTAGAGCATAAGCTATTGGTGTTCTGTTGAGGAAACTTTACCCTTTGCCCATGTGCTCCAGGCTTTTCTCCACTTTCTCTTCTATCAGATTCAGTGTATCTGGTTTTATGTAGAGGTCCTTAATGGACTGAGCACAGGGTCTCCAGTGGAGGAGCTAGAGAAAGGAACACAGGAGCTGAAGAGGTTTGCAGCCCCACGTGAGGAACAATAATATGCACCAACCAGTAACCCCAGAGCTCCCAGGGACTAATCCACTAACCAAGAGTACACATGGAGGGACCCATGGTTCCAGTTACACAAGTAACAGAGGATGGCCTTTAGGAGATCAATGAGAGGAGAGGCCATTGGTCCTGTGAAGGATCGATGCCCCAGTGTAGGGGAATGCCAGGTCAGGAAAGTGAGAGGGAGTCTTTTGTAAGTAGGGGGAGGGGGATGGGATAGGGGATTTTCAGATGTGTACAGAGGAAAGGGGATAACATTTGAAATGTAAATAAAGCAAATATCAAATAAAAAATAAAAATAGAAAGATAAAGAAAAAGAAAGAAATACAAATTAAATCATACATTTAAGTCCCTAACTAGACATCTTTTGAAATCAAGTAAAGTGCCATGCCAGAGAATAGATTAATTGATCCAAGGAAACACCCAAATATATCAAGCTATTGCCAAAGCTGCTGGTTGCTCTCAAAAACTGGTTGTAAGGCAATATTGCTGTAGATAACACTTATATAAGGTATTGAACACAGAAGTCAAGCTGGTGTCTACCTAGAGCATTAATCCATATTAACTAGTGTTCATGGTACTAGGGCATTTGTTTGCTTGCTTGTTTATTGTTTCAAAAGAGGGAGAAAGACAGGCAGTAGGCTTGGATGGGTGGGAGGATATAGGAGGCGGGAGGAGTTGGGGTTCTGAGTAACACCTTATTGTCTTCCTCTTGAACTCATTTTTTTTCTTAAACTGAAATTTGTTTCCATATCTTCCAGGCCAAAGGATTTTAATTAACACAATTTACTGATTATTGATAAGGTCAACTTGCATATTTAGGACGTTTGCTTCAGTTATAAAATGATGCTAATGATTCAGAGCCAAAAGTTTCAGCCACTTACAAAATGACTTTCTTGCAGAGAAAATGAGCTGAGAAAAACTTCAATAAACATGATAAAAAAATATCCAAGACGTTTTCTCCATTTCAAATGTTTTACTATTTGATTAAAACCACTTCTGGAGAGGGCTGAGAGSACATATGATATTAAAGTGCAGTCTTTCCCTGGTTTTGTGATTCTTGATTCAGAGCCTTGAGCCAGAAGAAATTGAGGTCTTTTGTTTTAGGGCCAGATTCTGCTACATAGAGAAGGCCATGTAATGGTAGTTAATGGAACATACAAAATGGTAAATGCCACACAGATTCAAATGTAAGACTAGCTCTCAAAAGGCCCAGTAAAAAAGAAATGATGAGACTAATCTATTTTTTTTAAGTACAGGGAATGTTATCTAAAATTAGGAATCTAAAGTCAGGATGTTTGGGCACCTGTTGAGTATTGTCTCTGAAGGCCTGTATTACACAGGGTTTAAACCTTGTGAAAAGGTCAAGGCAGCTCTCAGTTTCCACATTAAATTGCTTGGAAACACTCTTTAGTGGGAAGTTAGGTTTTAGGAATCCTGCTGTGAAAGTTAGCAAATGAAATGTAAAACGTGTGAAGTATTCAGTCTTAGAAGTGCCAATGTGAAAAGATTATTGTACTTGTACTTTACCAAATGAGGCTCTTTTGGTGGACTTAAATATATCTATTGAATACGCTGAGGCATAAATGAAAAATCTTCAACATATCATTTCCTTAAAAATTTTCTACACTGCTAAGCACCCAGAGGTCAGAGTCTAGGACAATTCTGGCAGAATGCCCATGTGAAAAAAATCTCGAGGATAAAGAGACTGCATGTCATTATAATAGTATTTATGCTGATCACTCTACTAGTAAGAGCATCTGTCATGCATTCTTAGCTCACATACATGACACAGCTCTTCCCTGATAATGTGGTCTGCCTGTTATGGTCTGGTCCTTCTACCCTTCTTTTGTAGAAACCGAGCTTGCAATGGAATGGTCTCTTATATTCTAAAAATCTCCATGGAGGTGATACAATATTCCCTCTAATGATTGATGTGTCTTCCATACATTGATTTTGGCAATTCTCTTCTTCTTCTTCTTCTTCTTCTTCTTCTTCTTCTTCTTCTTCTTCTTCTTCTTCTTCTTCTTCTTCTTCTTCTTCTTCTTTTTTTTTTGTTGAAACTCTGTATGTTTTTTTTAAATTTTTTATTTTCATTTCTTTTTTTAATTGGATATATTCTTTATTTACATTTCATTTGCCTAATGTTGGTACTCTACATTCCCTCAATTACTTTTAGCTCCATGATATCTGCCTCATTCAGTCATTGCAGTTTTCTGCAAATACTGGCATTCTGCATCTTATATTTTAAGGCTACTACATAAACATATATTTYCTCTTCCATTAGGTAACTCTATCAACTACTGAAAAAACCAGTAGTGAGATTCCTAATACATATCCAGGATAGAGATGTGCACCATAATTCAAGCAACACGGGCATCTCAAACTTAGCATGCCATACGGTAGTGGTAATGTGTCCAGAGTTGATTTTGTCATGCAAGTGTCTAGCTGTGGACCTTATTGGTACATATTACCCTTAGAATACTATTTAAGATCTTAGGGTTTGTTTGTTTGGGATTTTTGCCTAAACATTTTGAGGACAAATGAAATATGATTTATTGGATATTTTAGTATTTTAGGGCATTTTATGATGCTATGTGTTAAAATAAAATTTAGTTATATTTAAGTGCATTTTTTCAAGTTCAGTGATGTTCTATAACATGAATATATAAATATTCATTAATATAAATATATAAAATACCATCTAAAATCAGAAAATTAGTGAATTATCATTGACATCACCACTGCAATCATTGAGYGCTACTAAYTTTATGTTTTTTATTTCTGTGTTTTGTTAGTATTTTACTCATAGTTATGACCAGATAACTGGTAAAATGTAACTCAAGGGAAGATTATTTATATCACAACTTGTGGGAATAGTTTATTATTGCATAGAAGGATTGATGACGGAGTTGACTCAGCTTTAACCTTTTAGTTCCTTTCATCTTGATAGAACAGTCTTGGATTCTAGCTCACAAGATGGTGGTGCTATTCATATTTAGTTTGTGGATTCCTAATTCAAATTTCTCTGAGAACAACCTCATTGACATGTCTGGAGGTGTCTGTCCTATGTGACTCTAGATCAACTGCTTTTTATCAAATGAAAATTAATCTTTATGAGTCCATTACCTGTCTATTTGCACCAAGGACCTACATGAAATTGTAACATTCCAATCCTGGTCTCAAAAGTCGCATGCTTATTTTACAATGAAAAAGATTCAATCTATATCAAAAAGCTCCCCATGTCATAAGTATTTCAATTATTTTCAAAAGCTTAAATATAGGTTATCTACTGAGATGGCAATGTTTTAACTGTGACTTTTTTCTTTTTTCTTTTTATTGGCTATTTTCTTTATTTACATTTCAAATGTTATCCCTTTTCCCAATTTCCTCTCCAGAAACCACCTATCCACCCTGCCCCTGTCCCTCTGCTTCTACGACAGTGCTCCCCCACCCACCCAGCCACTCCTACCTTCCTGCCCTGGCATTTCCCCTACCCTGGAACATTGAGCCTTCACAGGACCAAGGGCCTCTCCTCCCACTGATGCCCTACAAGGCCAACCTTTGCTACATATGCGGCTGGAGCCTTGTGTCCCTCCATGTGTATGCCTTGGTTGGTGGTTTAGGTCCTGGGAGCTCTGGTTGGTTGATATTGTTGTTCTTCCTATGGGGTTTCCAACCCATTCAGCTCCTTCAGTCCTTCCTTTAACTCCTCCACTGGGGACTCGGTGATCAGTTCAATGGTTGGCTGTGAGCATCTGCCTCTGACTTTCTGAACGGAATAAATGTAAGCAATATAAAAGAAATTACAAATGTCACCCAGCCCAGAGTGTGTGAGTGTGAAATGTGATAAAGGTAAATGCCCTGACTCAGTGAACGCCTCAATTTTAATGGACTGAAAAGATACCATGAAGACCAAGTCTGGAGAGTGTGTGTGTGTGGACTGATAAGCCCAGTGCTAGATAAGGTGGTGTTGCAGGCCTGAGTTGAAAGAGACTTAAAAACCCTGGTCTGACAGCTAAGCTCATTCCTGAGAGCTCCAACGGAAGACTGACTCATTCCCAGAGCCAGCTCATGGATCCAGGCACCCCAACTCTGGACCAAGGCTCCAGCTGGGATCCAAAGCACAGTGAGGAAACACTGCAGGCCTTGCTTGTGCTTCAACACTTACCAGACCAGAGGTGAGAGCGTGTGTGTGAAGGAATGTGATCCCTYTTTGCTTYATAGTTGTTCWTTGTTGCTTATGAATAAATATTAGTATAACTTGCTCTACCTAGTCACTGGCACTGTCTTTCTCTCACTCTCTGGGCTCCATCCCTCAACCTGACTCGCAGCACTTTCTAAAAAAAGCAAGAAAAAGAAAACAAATCCAGTATATCATGGCACATTCCAAAAGGAAGGAATTACGTCACAGCAAAGAAATAGAAGGGCAAGCCAAAGCTGAAACAACGGGACACACACACAGCACCCTTGCAGCTTCACGTCTATGTGGGTCTATGTCCACCCTGCTGCTGGGAAGGCCTCTTGGGGAGGTGAAACTGGCGGTGCTGGTGCTGGGCTGTTTGGAAACACCCAGACACCTCCGGAGCTCGGAAAGTTTAGTTAGAGATAAGGGAAGACTGGAGCTGGTTTGGAGATCCCCAGGACTGTGATGAGGCTGGGACTATGGGGTTCTCAGACTCTTGGACATCCAGATGCCCCTGGGAGGCTCGAAAGAGTAGAAAACAGAGTCAGGGGACTGCGAGCT
>BDUI01026499.1:16901-29992 GCA_002335545.1 Apodemus speciosus | reverse complement strand
TAGAGATAAATATGTGGGAGAAATACCCGAAAGAACTCATGACAAATTATTAATTGCTGCCTACTTCAAGATGTTTCCAAAGAAAATGATTGTTGATCATGAAAAATCCTTTGAATGTACATTTATTCCATCATAAGATATTAGTTTTTAAAACCTAGATTTGAATTATAGGCAATTTAATCCCAAATAGTAAATGTGTTCAATGGTGTACATTTATTTCTAATTATTTTCTTACATTATTTTGTTTTCTTTACCRTAAGACAATTAGTCTCTAGGTTACTGTTTGTTTGGTTTGGTTGATTTTATTCCATAAACTCACTTTCCAGTTATCTTATTTTTGTGTGTACTCTTAGCCTATCTAGTGCTGGCAAGTCTCTCTTTAGTCACGAACATCCTCTATACTGGAGATTTTAGCGACATGACTGGGATCAATAAACAGGCTGTCACTGTGTGCTCTTGGTGTTTGACTACAGCTGATAAGAGAAGACAGAAGACAAACAGATAGGAAAAGTCTTTTTCCTTGGATTTCGTCTGAGAAATCTGACAATAAGAGCGTCAGTTTCAAAAGAAGTAAAAATGGAAATGGTCATGAAAGCTACACTGTAGTGTTTAGCAGTGTTGGAGTGAAGCATTGTGCTGAGCATGCAGTGGCCTATGCATACTATTTACCAGATTATTCTGTTTCTCCACATACCTGCTGTGAGAGAGCAAACCATTCAATGTGCTGTTGCACAGTGAACTACAGAGGACGCCATGCACGAAAAGTTCTACAGACAGGCAAAAGTAAAAGAGCAGAGTCTTCAGATATCAAGAWAGCATGAATGAAGAATCTATTTCTGGGGAGACCAGGAAATTTTGAACATAGGTTGTTTATTACACTATTCACAAAGATAGGTAAAAAGACCATGAATATTTGAGTGTAAGGATAGGTTTACATCTGCATATGTTCTGTTACCATTTACCATTTATCGCCTTATTTCCATTCTTCTCTTCACCTTATTTGTGAACGTGAGCTATTTGGCTTCATGCTTGGCTTCTCCTGTAATCTTTGCCTAACCTTAAGCATATCACTCTGTTATTGGGAACCATAATTTTTTCAATTTTAAGCTATTGATAGTTCTTACCTCACAGAGTCAATATAAGAATTGAATGAAATGACAATTCTTTTTTGTTGTTGTTGTTGTTCGTTGGTTGGTTGGTTTTATTTTTAAGATGTCCCCCTACCCCTCCACCCTCTGCAACTACAGATTTCCATTCATTCTCTTGACCCTCTAGGTCTCTCACCTGCCCCTCTGCACAGGTTATTTTGCCCCACCCATTCCCATCCACTTCCCTCCTGTTTCTTCCTATGACAATTTTGTTCACAGTTCTGAGTGTGATTCAAGCATCCTTACTTGGGACTTCCTTCTTGTTTAACTCCTTTGGGTATGTGGTGTATGCCATGAGTATTCTGTACTTTTTGGCTAAATCCACTTATCAGTGAGAACATTCCATGCATGTCCTTTTGGGGCCAGGTTACCTCACTCAGGATATTTTTTAGTTCCATTCTTTTGCCTTTCAGAATTCATGATATTCTTTTTTAATAGCTGCATCGAATTCCATTGTGTATATGAACCATATTTTCTGCATCCATTCTTCCATTGAACTACACCTGSGTTGTTTCCCGTTTCTGGCTATTATAATTAACCTACTATGAACATAGAAGAAAGCTGGGCTGTGGTGGTGCATGCCTTTAATCCCAGCACTTGGGATGCAGAGGCAGGCAGATTTCTGAGTTTGAGGCCAGCCTGGTCTACAGAGCAAGTTCCAGGACAGTGAGGGCTACACAGAAAAACCCTGTCTCGAAAAAACAAACAAACAAACAAACAAACAAACAATAAAGAACATAGAAGAAAACATGTCTTAATGGTATGATGGAGCATCATTTGGGTATATTCCAAGGAATGGTACAGCTGTTTGTTCAGGTAGAACTATTTCAAGTTTTCTGGGAAATTGTCAGATTGATTTCCAGAATGGTTGTATCTGTTTGCAATCCCACCAGCAATGGAGGAGTGTTCCTCTTTCTCCACATCCTCACAAGTATGTGCTGCCACTTGCACTTTTAATCTTTGCTACTCTGATTGGGATAAGGTGTACTCTTATGGTTGCTTTTCTTTGCATTTTCCTGATATCTAAGGATGTTAAGCATTTCTTTAAGTGCTTCTCGACCATTCAAGATTCCGCTCTTGAGAACTCTGTTTAACTCTGTATTTTATTTTTTTAATTGGATTATTTGCTTTGTTGGAGTCTACGTTCTTGAGTTCTTCTTGGGTTAGTGAAGATCTTTTCCCAGTCTATAGACTGRCATTTTGCCCTATTGACAGAGATAATTTTTTGAGATTGGAACATATTTAGATATTGTTATTAGTGTTCTGTAAAAATGACCACTAGTAATGGAATCAACTTCTTTTGGTGCATGATAACTTCTCATCAGCTTCATTTTCTTTGTATTATTGTTAGAAATAATCATATTTGARAGTATCRCTTCTATCAAATGAAAGTAAGGAACAAACTTCTTTCTTATTTTTCTGGCCTATAATAAAGTGGGAACTGGACTGGAACATAGGCTCCAATGTCTCAGGCTTAATGAAAGAGCAAATAAATCTAAAGTAGGTTGCTTTAACCTAAAGCAAAATGTACCTTTTTTTWWWATAAAGTAGGAGCTGCATTAATTAGAACAAATGTAATGAGATGAATAGGACTTTGTACCCTCTGGGAATTAACACTAAACAATTCGTCCTAATGCTACTAGTGWTTAGAATGTCCCAAATTTAAAAATTATTATCCAACATTGGTAAAATTCTAAATGTGCTATACTGACATTTAGCTTTCAAAAAAGTATAAAGATAAGCAAGGAAAGGGAAGGTACTTATTTCCAAACCAATATCAAAAAGACAATAAAAACATATGCATGAATAATATTTTTGACCCTTAGGTTTCAAAGTGCTTTGGATACAAAACATAATTCTTACAGCAACATTAAGAGACAGTTTGTTCTTGAATCACAAATGAATGAGCATGGTCTAGAAACACTGATATGGGTGATCTCAAATAACATATTCCAAGGTGGATACAGTTTTATATCCAAAAATAAAATGAAGTTTTCCATCAAAGAGTTTTTAAAAATACTATGTTAGGACATCAGGAAAGTCAGKCATAGTAAAATYGGGAAAATGCTGGAGATCTCAGAWGCAGTTTGGTGTATGTCTTAGCTTTGAGTTGGTGAATGTGTACAGTCTGTTAATATATTCCCAAAAGATTAACCTAGTAGTCATAAAGATGTTAATCAGAAATGGACAGAGCAGGACAACAGATGTCTAATAAGGGCACTAAAGGCAGCCATGATAATTTATCCAACTCTCTACAACSACAAAGTTCTTAGTTGATCAGCTTTGTAGAATCTCCGACAAAGTTGCCCTAGGATATTTTTTTAAACAAAATCATAGTTCACATTGCATAGATTTTTTTTCCTTTGAGAGAGTCTAGTAGCTGAACCCCAATGTAACCAAAAAATGTAATTATGTCAGGCACTTATTTAAGCTCACACTAAAAAGATGGATTGATATAAGTTTTAAGGAATACTATAGGGAGGGGTCAGAAAATACACTTCATGAATGGCAGATGTGTGTGACAGTCTCAAAAGACATCTGAGAGGAAAAGCCCCCTGACTGCATCAGTTTCTCAGCTTAGCCTCAAGGTCTCTGTGCATGTGTATTATTCCCTTCATGTGACTGGTGCAGCAAGTAGCTGGCTTGGCAAGTAGGTGGAACTATCACGTTCCACAACTGAGTGTTGGGATTCTCCCTTTCTAGCATTTAGTGAAGTGTTATAATCCCWATTATGAGACATTTTCAATACAGGYAGCTTCATTTTTTTCACTAGCATCAGCAATAACCTCAACATAATAGGAGCATATTTTTTCCCAGAAAGTTCCAAATTGTTTACTCCAGGAGATGCTCAGACCTATGCCCGATGACCTATAAAGCAGATCAGAAAAGCCAGGCTTTTAAACTACCTGACCTTCCTTCTGATTGAGGGTTTAGGAACCATAGTCAGTTCTGCTAAAGGTCCCATGAGACTATTGCACTGAAGTAGCAAAGTCAATTCAATAACCATTGTTGCTTTGTAGTATTAACACACCTGCATGGCCCTGTAACTGTAATCAATGTACAGTTTCATTGTGTACCTCAGGAAATTCATTTTTAGTATTACTGTTTCTATTTGAAGCATATGGTACATGCATTGAATGCTGTATATAAAAGCATTTTAAAGCAATATGTGCTTTCTCTGAATTTAACTTTGTGCTGTATCTCAGTAGACCCTAGACATTTGTTTGTAGTGTATATACATTTTCTGTTTTGCTCTTTATTAAAATGCATTGGATTTATGCTTTTAATATCTTGTTTTCAGAAAACAAGTGGATCATATTAAATTGAATTTTTCTTATAGAAACACAAGTTATCACAAATTTCTATTTTAAARTATATGAAAATAAAATGTTATGAAAATATACATTTGGACTACAACTAGTTGATCAAGTGAGAAAACCTTCACTGAATGCAATGTCCTATATCTTTGTTCTTTCTATGTTTTTTCATTTGACTTTTTGAGGGGTGGGATAGGGGACCAATATATTTCGTTTTCCTAGACAGGGTTTCTCTGTATATCTCTGGCTGTCCTGGAAATTGCTCTATAGACCAGGCTGGTTTCGAACTCAGAGATGTGCCTGCCTCTGCCTCCTGAGTGCTGATATTAAAGGCCTGCAGCAACACTACTCAGGTTCTCCTTTAACTTTTAAAATTAAATAATTAAGAGTTTGTGTGTGTGTGTGTGTGTGTGTGTGTGTGTGTGTGTGTGCTAGGACTTAAAACTAGGACTTCATACATGTTAATAAGCACTCTTCTCCTAAGCCTTATTCCCAATCTATATATTTTTTTCTTTTGGAATAAGTTGGGGTGGAACAGAAGAGCAGAAAGCCAATTTTGGTGAAAAATAAATCTTGGTTTCTTTTCAGTCAGCTGTTAACATGGTGGAATAGTAACAGTTCATTTTAACATTTAAGAACTTAGGACTAAAAGTCTCTCCAGTCTGCTGCTCCACCTGTAACCATGATCTGGGCTGAAGCCCWGGAGGGAGATGGCATACTTGAAAAAGATCACTCCCCCCTTTTACCTGTCTGCRATCACTTATAAAACTGCTATGTGAGCAGATATGCAGGAGTCAGAGATACACCTGGCTTCCACTGGAAGAAGCTTCTGCCTGACACAGATCAGAGCGGTTTCATGCCATTGAATGTGTGGGTTTCTTTCATACTACACAAATAGTTGGTCTTCTTCTTACATGGGGCTTCATTAAGCCCCATGCTTACCTCCAACTGCTTCTTCGTTACCTGTTTTCATTTGCATGGACTAAGAATAGRTAAGTGATCCCTTAGACTGTACAGAATATAGTCTTAACGATGACTAGTGATGAGATGACTAGGTTCTCTATCTYAACAACTAATTCATCAAAATACATGGTACTGGACAATAGGGGTTTGTTTTTTATGGCTACTTAGTCTTGTTGATAAAATAATTTAAAAATGGACTTGGAACGAAACTCAGACATATTAATGTTTGAGAAAAGAAAAAAGGACAAAAACAAACAAGCAAAAAACAAAAACATAAAAAGCAGCAGTAGCAATGACAACAAACTAGAATAGATAGGCTGAAATTCCTTGGAGCCTGTAGGTRTATAGTAATAAAGAGCCATGTCTTTTGATAGAGGTTTAGCACTAGATTATCTTCAAGATGCTGTATGGAGCAGAGGTCTTTAGAAAACTAATGAGAAAGCCCAGAGTGTCAGGTAACATTCTTTGTTTTTTAATTGGATATTTTATTTATTTCCATTTCACATGCTATCTCCTTTCCCAGTTTCCCCTCCACAAATCCTTTATCCTCTTACCCTTCAACTGCTTCTAAGAGGGTGCTCGCCCACCCATCCACCCACTCTCACCTCACTGCCCTGGCATTCCCCTACACTGGGGCCTCAGTGGACCAAAGGCCTCTCCTCTCATTGATGCCAGATAGGGTCATCCTCTACTATATATGTGTCTGGAGCCATGGGTCCCTGCATATATACTCTTTGGTTCATAATTTAGTCCCTGGGACCTTTGTGGAGTGGGAACTGGTTGGTTGATATTGTTTTTCTTCCTATGGTGTTGCAAACCCCTTCAGATCCTTCAGTCTCTTCTCCAACTCCTCTATTGGAGTCCCTGTGTTCAATCCGGTTGTTGGCTGCGAGCATCTACATCTGTATTTGTCAGGTTCTGGCAGAGCCTTCTTAAGATGTAGAGTATCCAAAAAAGACAGAAAAGGGAAACTTACAATTTTTGTGTTGGAAGTAAGAAATCTGGAAACTACTCTCTGAAGGAAGAGGCTCCTGGAATACAGATGTACTTCTCTCTTTAAGTGGATTTTTAATCTGCCCATCTCCTTAGCTTATCTTTGCGAGCCAGGTAAATAAGCATTCCTGAGCAGTGTCTTCTATCCAGGTAATTTGCAGGACCAGTTAGATTAACTCTTAAGTGGGATGAGGGGAGGATGGCGAGTTCTGCTTAATCTTTGAAGCAGATTTGAATGCCATGGCTCCACCCAAAACCAAAGAAATGGCTCAGATCCAATTCTTTTGTCACTTATTGGGCCTCAAGAAAACCTTTATACCTCTAAGTTTTCATATAATAGATGGGAGGCAAATTTCTCAGTTGATCATGAAGAGCAGGGTCCATTCTTAATGCCCTCAAAGCCTGCTAATGCTCATCTAACTAGCTACCCATTACAACTCTTACATRGAGAGTCAAGAATGCAGACAGGCTAGAGCCCAAATTCCCTTCCTGACTCACATTGCAACTTAYATCTGATCTGTTCTGGCCCTGGCCTCKTAGAGGTACCTATACACGAGGCTTGGAAAYTTATTTTTGCTGAGTAACTGTTATAGCTAGTTCACGGCCCAGTCTGTATTAATATTCCTATTGATAAACTTAAGAACCGRTCATCCTTATAAGCTTATGGAACACAAACTACCTCCCACAATCACCATAACTAGGGAGCATCCAGCCATCATGCCCTCTTTGCAGTTCGAAGAGAATACTGAGTTACTATGTATACAACCTCCCCGTGTTCTAAACTGTAGAAGAAATTGTCCAAGTCAAAGTGATAAATGTGCTGGCAAAGCAGTTATTTTTTTTTTTACCCTCATATGAAAACAGCAACACCTACGTTTAATTATTTTTCAAACTGCTGTCCTAAAAGTCATTAATTCAYCTGTCAGGGCAAGTCATGATCAAAAATTAGTTCGCAGGGAGGCAGGTGTGCATCTCATAAAATTTTAAATACAGAACTCAGGAACCTTCATCCCTATCTTCCTTTTGAGCCAATAAAGCACAACAGTGGCACAGAAACTACTGTGGGTTTGCTTGTCTGTTTGTTTCATTTGCTCAGTGGCCTGGGCCACTCCCAGTAGAGATCAGGACTGCCTACCAGTCTTTCTTCACTCCCTTTTCATTGAACATTCTCCCTTTTCCCATAGCAATGCAAGTCACCAACACATTTCTATCCTGCCTCTTCGAATTTAGAGTAAAAGATGAGGCCACAAGTGAAGAGGGCAAAGAACATAAATGATACCTGCAGGTAATAGCTTTGAAATTGCTGTGTTCCTAGGTAACTGAATATAATTATGAGTACCCTGGAATCCATAAAGCTATAGTACAATTATCACTCTAATTTTCAGAATAAAAGGAAAAGATTACACCAGTATTGTTACAATTCGGTAACAAGAGAAAAGGAACTTGCTAGAAAGATAGGATTGGCTCTGTATATTTTTCTTAATATGTGTCCCACCTTGGGGACTTAGAAGTCTAAAAGCTTACAAATCTCAAAGCTAAACCCTTATACCTTACAATATATCACCATTATGGTAAGGTTACTACAAGTTCCCTAAGTAAGTAAAAGGGTGGAAGACAGAGGTAATGAGGGGTATCATTGCATTGTAGCAGTGGGCAGGTTACTGTGTGTTCTGGAATTAATTAAAGATGATCCAGTGATGCTTCCCAGACTAATGAGGGGTTCTGCCTCTGCCTCACAGCAGGGAGGCCCCTGTGTCACTGTCCCTTCCACAGTGTTTACTGGGGTAATGAGTGTTATTGCTGTGGTATAACAGCAGGGTGCACTGCTCACTGTGTTTCCCAGAGAGCTCAGCCATAATTAGAAGGCAAATGTGATTGCTGTTTTGCAAGACACCAATCATGATATGTTCCTGTATTGTTCCATAGTAATTACCAAATGACATAGTGCAATCTCCCAGGGTATTTACTTTGGACAAACAAAAAATTTTTCTAAATTAAATTAATTAATTTTTTCCCCTGCCGTTGAGACTTAATGACATTGTTTCTAATTTGGTTATAGAATATATAATTGCAAAATTGGTATTGACTTGTACTCACTGACTGATCRGCCATCTTTGCTGCTGGTTTCCCATGGGCTGTAACAGTGGGCTTAACACTGCATTGGCTGTGTTTTTGAGGTTTCATAGCTCAGGAATGATTGAGGAGGTAGAAAAAAAAGACACCACAGGTTGGGCCACATAGTCATTCTTGAAAATTTACTTAAACCATTTTATTTGGATATTCTTCATCTTCTGATCATCCTGTGTTTCTGAGAACAGGGACAATATATCAATCAAAAAGACAGTCAGCAGAACAAAGTTTCAAATTGACCTGTAGTTTCATTTAGTTTTATGTGATATGAGTACAGAATGCTGTCTTAGCTTCAAATATTTTGATTTACTGCCTGCACCATGACTAAAAGAACCTATTAATTTTGATATTTTCACTTGGCATCCCAGTGCTGTCTTTCTTTTTGATTTTAATCTAGGAGAATGATTCATAAAAGTAAAGGAGAGGTGGAATAGTTGATGGAGGGTGGGTTTGGAACCATCTTACCCCGGTAGCCCCACATCTTTAAAGGTTTTCCTTGCTGTAGAGAGTTGTGGTACAGGATATCATTGCCCCAGAGTCCAGCTGGCTAGATCCAAACTCCCAAAGTTTTTGTCATGAGCATGTATCTATGGACAAATGTCTTGATATCTCTTAAATTCAGTTGTTTTATGAGAGGAAGGTAGTAGCTGTATTCCACCCGTTGGTCCTTAATATGATTTCATGAAGGAATGTATATTGAATGCTGACCAAAACACTTAAACAGAGAATATTTGGACTAGTTATCATTATGGATTCTATTCTATCTGTGGGGCTTTTTAGGAAAGTGTCATTACTGCCTCTTTAATGAGGAGAATATACTTTTTATTCAATGCCTGCTGCCTCTCAAATCTTGGGTTAAGTAATAATTTATATTTGATTCTATATTAAAAAAGTACACCCACATACATGTGTTTAGGGAGATTTTCCAGTTCTGAATTGAAATGTCTTATTTACTGAGTTTTCATTTTAGATAAGACCTGAGCTTCATATTTGAATCCCAACTGTGGAAGAACAAAAAAGGAAGAATGCCAGACTTTTCAAACAGGAAGAAAAAAATCTATTCAGCAATCACACTGGCATTTAGATCCCTGCATGTTGAACTGAGCTCTGCCGTGTCAGGCAGGGTGGAACAATGTCACTATGAGATATCACTGAGGTGTAGAAATCTTCTTCCTCTAGGACTGTGTAAAAGTTGTTGAGGTTCCTATCACTTCTAAAGCTCCCAGGAAAGAAATTCAAGTCATGTAACACTAAATCACATCAGTTTTTTATTTATATACTATTTAGTTATCTTTTTGTTTTCATTTGAAATTATTTTATTATATCAATGATCCTGAGACTGAGGGATCTCCTTTGTGACTGCACAGAATGGAGAGACCTATAAAATGAAATTCTCATAAAGTGATGAGCTAAGGCTCCTGTCAGTTCTTGGAAAAATATTCATTTAGTGACTAGAGAGAGAAGTAAAACTAGGGGAATATGCTTTCTATTCAATGCTCAATGCCAGGTGTTTTATGGGAACTACATACTTGGGTAGAGTTAAGATATTTGAGTGATCTTGATTCCCTAAGTCAATGCTAACATCCTTAATAAAAAAAAAAAAAAAGGCAAGAATGGCAACAATCAGTGCAGGCAACAGTAGCCAAGACAACTTTCCATGACATGAATTGGAGGGATGGGAAATTTAAGAAAAAAAAAAGTAGAAATTCTCCCCAAGGATACCATCAAACCCCTCCTTTATAGTGACCTATATGTGCATGCTGTATATCTCTAATGACATTCAAATTAATTGATCAGTAAAATAGATGCATTCTTATGTCCAGAGAGTTGATTGTCAAAACATTAATGAACCCTTATTGTCTTTGTAATCCCTAAATGTAGGAGTTAATCAAACAGACCAAGATGATAATTTTGGACATGAATTTCTTCACTGAGAGAATTCAGACCTGGTGGGTCGGACTCCTGCAGAAATCATTCTCCACATGACCTCTTTTACTCCACATAGGTTAGACAACATATGTGGTCCTGGAAATCTATTCCCTGCAAGTGATGGGTTCTCCATCATTTCTCCATGGCATACCCTCCATCTTTGTGAGCACAATTTTTTATTAATCAGCGAAACGTTTGGGCCTTTGAAATTGAAATGGATTTCAGTCTTCTTTATATATTAATTATTGATAAATGGAACCTAAGAGACAAGGAAAAAGTCTGACGTGATTGAAGACAGATAGTTTTTAATTTTATGTCTCTTGCAGTGACAGAGAAATTTAGTTTAATAGGAGTRATTTTTCAAAGGCGATTCGATCCTGAAGGAGGATGCAGAGAAAATGAGCAGAGTGGACAGAGTGTAAGAATAGGTAGGGGGAACAGGATGATTTCAGAATTACCTGAGCATTTTCTGGAAGGAATTTTCAAGAGGGTGGGCTCAAAGACTTTTGAAAATTTCGTCTTTGCTCTAGCTAAGAATTATGATATTAGAATTAGATTCATAAATAACATAGAGCTTTCAAATGGTTTATATGTCTAAGAAAATTTCTTATCATTTATATGATTTCTGGATCTCTAAAGTTTAAAAAGAAAAAGTCTCATACAACTGTAATTATACCARTGACCTCTATATGATACAAAGGATGGGGGCCATAGATTTTAAAAAAGTAGAACAAAAGAAAACTATTAGGCAAATAGGATCTCTGAGGTCCAGCAAGKTTCCTCCATTTATTAGTTTGCTTTGGGGATTCATTTCACCTTTTAAACTCTTAGTTTCTTCAAATGGAAATAGAAATATCCCTTATACAAGAACAATAGATAGTTTTTGGAGAATAAAGAATTTTTTGAACGTTTTCTATGGGTGTTCTATCTTAAAAAAAAGACTTTGATAAGAATGAAACAAAATTTCATAAAAACAGGTAGAGCCAGCATGAGCCCATCAGCTACCAATGACCCCATACCAATATATTTCTCTTTTATATCTCTAAGTATATGACAAGTTTTGTTCAATACTACAAATCATTTAAGACMTAAGGTGTCCAGGGTCTGTTCTGGAACCCAGGGATTTCGTGTAGTGGAATTGGAGACTTAAGGCTTCTATAGCCAAAGGACCCCACTGCTCTCACTCCACACTGGAGAACAATGCATTATTATGGACTCCTACAGAACTGGCTGGATGCCTCCTCCTACATATCCACATTAATAGAAGTCTTCATTTGCTATATCTTGRAGAGTCAGCCAGGAAGGAAAAGAATGGAGGTGGAGAACACAGCAAGAATGTAGGAGGTGAAAGAATATTGGCTTCAAGGTAGCAGTGTTAGCAGGGCTCTGGGCTGAGGCTGTGTTTAAGGCTGCAGACTTCAAATTTGGCTCTGTAATTGATAGGAAAAAAATATCCCTAGATACAACCCTTYCTTGCCCATTTTAGTGATTATCTCTAACCTGGCTTTCTGTATTAATCTTCTTAAAACCTTTTCATTATGTTCTTAAACTTCTCAAAAGCCTTCAATGACTCTCACTGGCACCATGCTAAATCCATTTTTTCCACTCTTTTTTTTTTTCTCCTTTCAATTTCTTTGCCTCTTCAATTTATTTTATGTTTGGATGTACCTCATAGCTACTCGATAATATTGCAGTTTTCTTAGAGTGTGAAGCCCATCTCACGCAATTATTCCCCTGTAACTTGCCTACAGAAGGGAATCAATAACTGTTTCTGGATTGATTGTAACCATGAAATTGATTAGTTGGCTTTACTGTTTCATATTTCTTTATAATTTGTGTGTGCATAACTATTTTTACACAAGATTATAATTAAAATAATAATATCAGCCTGATCTTTTTTATGTACTGAAATGTATGTTTATTAACTAACCAATATTATCATTTATGTTTTCTTGGTAATAAACATATTTTTCCTTAGTGAAGTTTACACACAGCATTATTGTATAACCAATTAGGCCTTCCATTCTTCCTTTGAGCACTATAAACACACACACACACACACACACACACACACACACACACACACACACACATGACCAGAAATACTTTTATTGTTAGAGCTCCATTTTTTAAAAGCATTACAGCTCTGGACTTGTTGCTTAAGACACCAGAATCCACAGTGCACAGAGGTTTTCTATGACAGTACCCGGAAGCACTCTTACTGTATGATATCAATAAGTACAAATGTCTCCAATTTATGATGATTCTACTTATAATGATACAAAATCAATGGACACTCATCAGCAACTGTACCATGCCACTTGCTATTTTTCTCTCTTGTTCCTATCTGAGACAACACAGAGCAGTTGATCATAATACTAGGAGTTTAAGAGAAAGCTAGCAATAGCACCTTGTCAGTCACAGCAATGCCTTCAGGCGGGCCAAACACTGATATCTATAGTGGCCTGTGCTGCACAGGTAGATCATAGGCTGGATATAATGAATATAAGTTTGCTTTATGATATTTTGAATGACAATGGATTAATCAAGCAATAGGTTCACTGTAAGTCGAGGAGCCTTGTGTAGATGTTGAGAAAAGACTAGCTATACA
>BDUI01026464.1:3325-21273 GCA_002335545.1 Apodemus speciosus | reverse complement strand
TCTTAGAGAAATGGATGGAGCTGGAGAGCATCATACTGAGTGAAGTAACCCAGTCTCAAAAGAATACCCATGGCATGCACTCACTGATAAGTGGATAATAGCCTAGAATCTTGGAACACCATAGACACAATTCACCTATCAAATGCTGTCCAACAAGAAGGAAAAAGTGGACCCAGATTCTGGAAAGGCCCAATGCAGCAGTGTAGGGGAATACCAGAACAGGGAAGTTGGACGGGGTGAATAGGGGAACAAGGGGAGGGAAAAAGACATATGGGCCATTTGGGGATTGGGGAAATCAGGAAAAGGGAAATGAAATATAAATAAAGAATGTATCCAATAAAAAAATGTCCCCCCTCCCCCCCAAAATAAGGGGAAATCCTATAGAATGAATTGTTTAACAACTACCTTTCAGGCTTTGCTAGATTCTCTGAACCAATTTTCATGTGACTGACAAGGTTTAGTTTCTATATTTTTACTTATCTGACTATGGTGATTCACCTGTGAGATTATCAGATTTTTAGGTTCCCAATATCAGCTATGCAATTATGTGATGATGGTTTCTGAGTGTATCTCTTAAGACTGGTTCTTTTCTCCACTTCTAGATCCACTTCTAATTCAGTATACTTTGATGACAACCACGGTCATAAAATCAGCAGCCAGTGAGGAGACATTAAGATGACCTGTTGTAGGCAATTGGTCACTTTAAAGGGAACCTGTCTGAAGCTTTCCTCTCCTTTCTGACCTGGCTTTCCTCAATCACAGAGAATGCCAATCCAAGTCCTAGGYAGGAGCTGTCCTGCTTCTCCTACYKTCTGGTGTTGTTCACATCTATGTCACAGCCAGTCTTTATTCTTTTGTCTTTATAATCCAACCCCAGTGTATCCCAAGCTTAGTGCCACTTCATTAGCTATTGCCTTTGAAATGTTCCCTTCTTGACTCAATGGATTTTGCTATAGTTTATATTATAAGTCCTTCAGAGGTTTATGTGGTAAAGCCTTGGTTTTTAGACTTCCATTATAACATCAGTGGAAGATGCTATGGAAATGTAAGGGTGGACCTAACGAAAAGTCCTTAAATTATAAGGAGTCATATTCTCAAAGGGGATTATGGCAACCCAGCCTCTATTATCTAGCTGAAGATAATACGCACAGTTCATTTTATTTCTCCATGGTAATATGTTAACAGAGGTATCAGTATTGAAACATTCTTGAGGAAGCCAAACTGATGGAATTGCTCTATCTCAAACACTAAAGATAGAACACTGTGTGATAATTAAATCTGTTCTCCTTATTATATTTCTCCTTCAAATATTTTATTGTGCTAATACATTGATTAATATAGCCTCTTTCCTCCTCTAACCTAAAATTCTTAAGCACCGCCTTATCAGTAATAATTCTCTTCATTACCTAATTAAATTAGATCCCTTCTCCCCTCAGCATACTCCTTACCACTCCTCATCATGTGATATATTTTATGACTAATAGCGATTACTGATTTTTTTCCCCTCTGAATAGATAGAGACTCCATAAAGGCATCGATTTTGTGTCTGCTATGTTCATTGCTTTCTTTTCTTCCTCTGGAAGTGTCTCTGAAACAAAGGAGATTTATAATGAAGTTTAAATGAGTTCTACCATCATGTTGACACAAATCAGAGGCTTCTGTCTACTCCATCCAGCTCTGGATTGCTATATTAAAATGATCAGCTAGAAAGAGGGTACTTCTATCTGCCTCAGGCATGGGAACTTTGATTGCCCAGGATGACTGAGTCAGAACAATAAAAATTGTGTGCTCTTTGAGGAAGGTGACTCTATTTCAGCAGTGTCAGACTTCCCTGGGATCCAACTCAGGGGCGGGGTGGGGGGGGGTCAGGCTTCCTCACCAAGTGTTTTATCTACTCTCCTGAACTGAGGTTCTGTACCTGTTCCCCAACTGAATGCTTGAGTAAAAATTGCCATGGAAATTCATGTTGGGTTTCTGTTTTAAGACAGATGCTTTCATAATATGTGAGTCTATTGATACTCTTGCCACATATGCAAAATTTAAGCACTCAATCCTTTTGCTTTTAACTTTTTTGTGGATATTTTCTTTATTTACATTTCAAATGTTATCCCCTTTCCTGGTTCCCACTCCACACAAACTCCCTATCCCATTCCCCTTCTATGAGGCTGCTCCCAACCCACCCACCCACTCCTGCCTCCCTCTCCTGACATTCCCCTGTACTGGGGCATCAAGCCTTCATGACAAGCTATCCTTCCTCTGCTACGTATGTAGCTGGAGACATGGGTCCTTCCATGTGTACTCTTTGCTTCGTGGTTTAGTCCCTGGGAGCTCTGGGGGTGGTCTGATTGGTTGATATTGTTCTTCCTATGGGGTGGCAAATCCCTTCAGCTCATTCTATCCTTTCTCTAACTCTTCCATTGGGGATTCTGTGCTCAGTCCAATGGTTGGCTGCTAGCTTCTGTATTTGTCAAGCTCTGGCAGAGCCTATCAGGAGACAGCTATATCAGACCCAGAGACATAATCACCAATTACAGCTTGCCTTGTCATCTGATATTCATAACCTCTCACTTCTTCTCTCTTTCCCTCCCTCCCTCCCTCCATCCCTCCTCCACTCCCTTCCTACCTTCCTCCCTCCGTCCTTCCCTCCCTCCCTCCCTCCCCCTCTCTGCTTACCCCTGGGTATCTCCTTCTCCTATATGCTCTTCTTGGATTCAAGTCCACATGAAAACTTAAATGACAATGAAATCTATTGATGTCTCCTCCATATCCCTAACTTCCACTAGGTCATTAATGCCCATGAAATGTTTACCTTTGACATAGAATCAGACGATATTTCCTTAGTATTTTCCCGAGTGCAGTGATTAGGTTTGTATTTGTTTCTTACTTGGTTTCATGTAGTCCTCAAAGGGGTATCTTTGTCTCTATCTCTGGAGACTTTTACAATTAAATGCAGAAAATTAACATTCATTTTTAACCCCTTTCTCTTCTTCATCTAATATTGCCAACTTTTGTCACATAAAATATCTCCTTATTAATCTCCACAGCTTCCAAGCCTAGGTTATCCTCACCTTTCTCTCAGATTTACTGTACCAGCTTCCTAGTTGGTCACCCCACAATGTCAATTTGTGCTTTGATGACTAAACAGCCCTTGATGTTTCAGAACGAACAATCATTACATGTCCTTTTTCAAAAGCATTTTAAATCTAGTATAACATAATTTCTGCTATAATCTTTTGCCTTTGGAATAAAGGGAAAATTCTTGAATGGCGGTTGCAAACCTGCTTGAATCAATACCGTTGTACTTCAGTCTGATCAGGTGATCCTTCATGTAGTCTTACATATTCAATCTTATCAGATTTCCTTGAAATTCTCTAAACATGTTTACTTAATATCTCTTCTTGATACTCCCTCTGTTTACATAGACAGCCCTGAGATTCATGCTCACTGAAACATTACCTTGTTAGCAGAATCCAATTTCCCAAGGTTATTCTCCATCTAGTTGAGATCAAATTCACTCATTTTACACATGTATAAGCCATTTTGTTTCTCCCCTGGACATTTTTATAGTTGTTCTGTATAATTATACTAATAAGTAATACTTTAAATACCTTCATGATTGTTTGTGTGTCCCATGAATACAGATACCCTTTCCATTTTATTCTTACTCTAACATTTAGGATGGCATTAGGCAGGTGATAAATGCTCAGAAAAAGGGAATAAACATTGTGCTTTCATTTATTATTTAACCTGTGGGATTTATCTAAATAAAATGTATAGCAGTGACAAATCAGGTCTTATCTGTTGCTTATGTTTAACACTCTAGAAAGACTCCTCATTTCCAACCTAAAAATTAAAGAGCTTATTCTGACATGTCAAACCTCAGTGTATAATTTACTTGTCCCAATAGTTTGAAAAAGCAACTCAAAGAAGGAAGGGTTTTATGGGCTCATGATGCTAAGGTACAGTCCATCATGGTAGGGAAATCATGGCAGCAAAAATAGAAAGCATGTGTTTATGGTGCATCTGCCGGTAGGAAACATGAGAAGCCAATGATGCTTAGCTCAATTTCTTCTTAGCTCATTACTCCTTCAGTCCAGTACCTCAACCTGTACATTGGTRCAGTCCATAATTACAATGATTTTCCAATCATGATAATTCTTCATAGGGATGCTTATGTAATTCTTGATCCTTTCAAATGGATAAGATTACCCAGCATCCAGCCCTTTTCCAGCTCTGGGTTTAATAGCGAACTGCTTCTTTCTTCTCCAAGTCTAAAAGCTAAGTTCCTAGTCTGGCTTAGAAAATCTCACCTAAATTTCCAATATCAGCCTTCCCTATTGTCTGAGACATTCTCAAGGATTACAGTTAGTTATATATTTCAATGTTCTCAAGCATCTGATATTTCTACATAAAATATATTTTTTTCATTTGACTATCATGCTGAGAAATCTTAACTTTGAGAATCTACTAAAATGTTATCTATCCCAATTAATACCCCCACATGAACTCCAAAGTAAACAAAATTGAATGTTGATACACACATATATCCAGAGCATATTGTTGCTTATTCTTCAATTTTAAACTAGAACTATTAGTCTAAATGTTTTTCCCACATGTCTAGGTGTTCTATAAAGACACAGGTAGAATCTGTTTATATATCTCAAACATGTGCATATGCAATGTTATTTTAAGTCCTGAGAGCAAAATATCACTCTTTGACATTCCTAAGCACTTGCTTCTCCCAAAATGATGTATTATATTGAATATTTTAATTAATTTTCTATTAATTATGTGTATGGGGATTTTACCTGATATGTGCCACTGAGTCACATATGTGCATTTACAGACAGAAGTGAGAATAGGGTACCAGATTTAGTAGAAGTGGAGTTACAGACTGTAGTGAGCTGCAATGAGGGTACTGGGGACCAAACACAGGCCTCTGGAAGAGCAGCCAAGCTGATTGTTTAGTTAATGCTCCAGCTCTTTTTTTCCCYGTTATTTTCTTCATTGGCTATTTTAATTTACATTTCAAATGTTAACCCATTTCTGGGTTCCCCTCCACAAACACCCTATCCCCATCTCCAGTCTCCCTGCTTCTATGAGGGTGCTCTCCCACCCACCCACCCATTCCTGCCTCACTACCCTAGCATTCCTCTATGCTGGGGCATCAAACCTCCAGCTGGACCAAGAGCCTCCCTTCCTACTGATGCCCAACAAAGCCATCCTCTGTTACATATGCAGCTGGAGCCATGGGTCCCTCCATGTGTACTCTTTGGTTGGTGGTTTAGTCTCTGGGAGCTCTGGGGGGTCTGGTTGGTTGATATTGTTGTTCTTCCTATGGGGTTGCAAACCCCTTAAGCTCCTTCAGTCCTTCCCCTAACTCCTCCATTGGGGTCCTGGTGCTCAATTTGATGGTTGACTGTGAGCATCTCTCCAGCTCTTACTCTTAGAATATTAAGTGTGCGATTTTTTAAAATTTTTGTCTGTATGTAAGGTCATTAAAAAACTCTTTTCAAAAAAGCATGATGCCCACTAAATGGTTTCTTAATATGCTTCAATATTCTACATAAGAAAGACTTCTATTTTTCATGGTTTCATTTGCAGTGCTAATGCTAAGCTTCATTCAAAATATACTTTTCTCCTTTCCATAGTTCTGATTTCATTTTATTCTTTTGTTTATTTCATTAACCCTGACAATATAGTAGCATTTTCTAATTATTTTCAAAATATAAGAGAATAAGAAATAAAAATATGTTTACTGAAATTCTTGTGCATTTACTCAATACATGTTAAAATTTAGTGTTTTTAACACAAAAAACATCAAATAGTTAAAAATGATAACAATGCTTCCCTGTAAATAGATCTTATGTTTGCACATTACTTAGACAGCACATCTGGGCAGCTTGGGTGCTTCCTCTTTAACTTCGAGTTATGTCTTGGAATTAAAAATGCAGTTGTGATTTTAACTCCATTTATGTCATCAACCTTTATTTCATCACAAAAACTAAATCTTCACTAAGTGAGCAAAATAACAAATTTCAGGATAACAAATCTGAAAGGAAAAAGCCACCCATGCAGGCTTTGTCTGTTTGGTACATTTGAAGTCTGATGACCTTAGGAAAATGCAAAATTTTGGTTTTATCTTCCTCACACATTACATGTGAATAGGCTATTCCTCAATTCCTTCAACATGTAGGGATGTTGAGACAGTCAGAAGGGAACTTTTCGACTACTATCCTAAATAGGGATAAAGTAAAATGTATAATATACTATGAATTAATAATTAATAGCAATGCCTAATTTAACAAATAGGTCATCATCAGTGAATATCTGTATTTTAATTGAAAAATGGAATTTTTTCTTAAAGTCTAATCTTGGCCCTGGGTCAGTGTTTTCAGCATATAACTGCAGATTCTGTACATATATGCACAATAATTATGCATATACTATGCCCATGCATAATTCATGTATAATTATACATCAAACACAAACTCACATACATCTTTGCATATACATACATACATACATACACACATACTCAGGTATTCAGGTACAAAGAAAAATTCTAGAGATTCTGAAAGTAAAATCTAATGTGATACGTGGGTATGAATGAAATRGAAGTCTGGGACAAAGAAATGAATATCAACTAATATCTGTGCATGCAATGTTTGGGTACATTTGTTTAGCACTCTTTTTTGGCCACAGCACCTCCCTGCCATTCAAGTGCAAAGCAAAACAAGAAAGAATGACAACAGCAACCGAAGAAGACTGGAAATCACCTGAGTGTTTATTCTGTGCAGTGGTGCACATCAAGGAATTTGGAAGGATGGAGCTCAATAAAGGAGTTTCTCAATTTGCCCAGAGCAGCAGGAGAGGAAACTAAAACCAGAACAAAAGGAACTGGGTGTCAGTGAAACTGTGAAGTCCTTTAAGGTGGAATTATATTTCCTAACAACATATGCCTTCAATAAAGTAAAGATATTTGATTGCAATTTGCACAGCATCCATTTGAAAGTTAATAATTAGCCATCAGGAAGAAGTGACACTTCTCAAAATTATATTATAATAAAACATGTCACACTAAAGCCTTTAAGGAGTGGGTGAGTGATTTCATTTTGTTTCAGGTCACAATTGGCTTCAATGTATAACCTCGCCAAGCATTCCTGCAGAGGAGCTTTTGTGCAGAGTGAGTGTGGTGCGAGGCCAGCCCCACTCAATCACTGTTCAATGGGCTTCCTTCAGATAATACAATGGGCCTCAAAACAATCCAAGAAAAACAGTGTGAGTCCATTACAGCTGAAGGATTATCCCATTGAGAGCTTAAATTTCACCTCTCTCCACACTCATTTTCACGTTTTAATTTACAGTCCATTTATAGATTCTCCCTAAATAATGATTTAGCTGTTGGGTAATGTTATTGCTCAAGGCCCTTTCATTCCATATAATACCGCCTTTGTATTTTAAATAGTCCAGGTCTTCTTCAGTTAGACAAGTTCAACCCTACAGAATACAGCCCAGCTGAACCAAGGCCCTGACAACATCCAATCCATCAGTTAGTCATTCATTATGTCAATTAATTGAATCGTCTGTTGGCATCACTTTTACAGGAAAATGGATGCTGTATCCAAATATCTTTTCTGATGGGATGAGATGAAACTAGAAATAAAAATCGACAAGAATACAGAGTTTATGTGAGGATGAAACTGACTGAAGTTTCACTTGAAAATTCAGTGAGTGGAAACAGAGGTGACTTCTAGTGTTGAGTCCCTGTATCCCAGAGCTATGATTACAATAATCCTCCTTCCCTTGTAAGTAATATTTTGGAAATGGCTGCATTCTCAATCTAGTGAATGACCAAGGAAGTCTCTATAGGACTCCTCATTTGTATGAAGAAGACACTTTGCTTGGCGATGTTCAGGAAATGCCTGAGGTTGGTACAGCCACCTTGTTTTCTGTCTGAATATGATGGAAATATCAAAATAGACAGGTGGAATTAATACTGCATCAGTCTACTTTGTTCCTTGTAAGTACTGATTAATTTTGGAAGTTTTTAATACTTTAAAATACATTTTATTTTGAACTTTGGTACATGTATCTACTGAGTTTGGGGCATCCAAACTCACCCTCACCACCATCTCTCCTCCTCTCACCCTTCCTTGGAACTCCTCTTCTGAACAATATTCCTTACACTTKGATAGTTTCCTTTTTGAATTTGAATGCTCATGAACATAATGAAGTCGTGACTGGATCCATCTCACAGCTTTAGTAAGCTTCTGAGTAAACAGCTGTGTAATGTCCAGAAGACAGAGGTTCACAGCACTCCCTCCTCCTACTTATACTCCAGCTCTTGGATTCTTTCCATCCCTCTTCCACAATTTTCCCTGTGTCTATCAGCGGAGGCATTGTCCTAGATGCCATGTTTAATTCCAAACACTCAACAGTCACTTATTCTCTATACTTTGACCTATAGAATATCTATGTATTAACAGTTGTCCTTGCCTCCCCATAAAGAAGATACTTTGCTCAAGACTGAGAGCAGCACTAATCTATGAGTGTAATCACGGTATTGCACATGAGAGTTTGACATCATATCCTTTTAAGAAAAAACAGTAGTAATGGGTTGTTCCAAAAAGCCAATAAGCTCCTTAGCCATTGAATCCTGACCAGGTTTACAATACCAGGCTTGAGCTTCCACTTCTGGAGTAGACTCCAAATACAATCACGGAGCATCTTGTAAGCCCATAACAGCCCTGCCAAGTGAGAATATCTTCTCAGGTAGGTCCTTATTGCAGTCCATGGTTTAAAGCTGGTTAGGACGCCGGATGATTGTACCTCACCCCCCAGAAAACATAACATTTTCATCACTATGAAAGCCAGTTAGTCAGAAAGAAATTTCCAGCCACAATCCTGCTTGAATTCTCAATATCTTTTAAACCAAGACTGAGGTATCTTCAGTGATGGATCCTTTCATCTCATTCTGGTGGTCAACCAAGAGTTTCATCAAAAAACTGTAATATTTTGTAATCTCTAAGGTTCCCCCTGACCAATATTTCCTAGGAATAGGAATTTCTACAATTTTATCTTACAGTTGAATTCAGTTTAATATAGTATTTTATTTTGATACCAAATATCATAATCAAAATGTCACAATTTTCTATTCATTATTGCTAGGGAGTGCATGAAGAATCTGGGACTGGACATCTTTGATCCATCAAGTGGCATGTAATGATTTTTCCTGATGAAATAATCATAAATGTTATCAACAAATTAACATTCTGGTATTTCTTATTCTTGGTTCTGATATATTTAAAAAATGAGGGTAGAGGTTGTGGTCAAGTGGTAGAATGCTTGCTTATTATGCACACAAGCCTGAGTTCAGTCCTCAGCATCACACACACATAAATGCAAAACAACAGAAATGGCCCAAAACAGATAACAGACTTGAATTAAGCATGTGGTTTACTAGCTCACGCTATTAAGCATTCATTGAAAACTGTGTTTTCAATTATTCATTTATATGAGAAAACATTTGTTAAAATGTCAAGTAAATACCAAAACAAAAACCAAGTACAAAACAATATGCTGATGCAGAGTCTCCCCGTGTAGTTGATGTGTAGAGAACTCTGCCTATGGATCATCTTAAGAAATTTCCTCAGGAATACAAGACAGTAGGTGCTCTTGTTATCTTAGTATTGCTGATGAGTAAACAGGCTTCACAGATCACACATTTTGTTAATGGACACACAGCTTCTGTGGAGCAATCTGTTATTTGAATGGTGATAATCCTTATTCTCTAATATAGTTAAGGTAAATGGAGCCTTGTGCAGGTCTGAGCTATTGTGCTCTGTGCCCGTGTCCATGGACTCTGGTGCCTCTACAATTCATTTACATACATCCTGGTCTCACTACAGACCAGCACCTTTGTTCTTGTCAAATCTTGGTGTTGGCAATGCCCTGCTGCTCTTTCTCTCAAATCACTGCACTTCTCATGTTTCCATGGACTTAAAGCTATTATTATAAATAGATAATATTGTAATAACTATTGGGGGTAAACTAAAAGCATATCACTGAGAAATAAATGTATAATTTAAAGTGGAGCACTTCTGTCTTTCAGAGTCCTTCTTCATTCCTTCTATGAAGATGTCATTGCCTCCAGCAGGACATCCTGAAATGTTTCTGTGGGTCTTTTCCTTTTACTTTTTTCCTATCACCCAACCTGTCACATTCCATCCATACTGAAATTTCTGCTAGTCTTCTAGACAAAACATCTAAGTCTGGCCATATATAGCATTTTATATCACACATTCCAAAGTACACTCTATTGATGTTGTTATTTTTCTGTCTATACTTAAAATGCTAGATTCCATATATGCTTGAATCCCTTTTCCTTAACATTGCACTAAATACATTTATGGCAGAATTTTCAAAAGTCCCTGTCCATTGTCTTTGGTAGAAGCAGTAGGACGGAGTTGACTTCAAGGCCAGCCTAGTATGAGCAACAAATAGAGTATAGTTATAATGTATTAAAGAAACAAAACAAAAATACAAGGAAAGACAAAGCTGGCATCTAATTTATGCTTATGAACTTTTCCAATTTGCAAAGTGAGGATCTATTTTAAAAGAGTTTACTTAATATCTATGATAATTTATTTTTATTACAATATTCATGTATGAGTGTATGCAGGGAGAGAGAGAGTAGCCATTACACATCCTTGTGGGAGTTAGGGGACACTTTTGACTGTAAGTCTCTTCTTCATCCATGAGGGTCCCAGAGACTGAAATGATAGCAAGTCCCTTTATACACCAAGTTATCTTACCAGCCAATTTTTCCACATTCTAAAATATTTTATTAAGTGATATTAAATTACTGTTATATGTCTGCATTTCCTTAGCTTGAAACTTTTACAAATTAATTTGCTCCCTTGCTCTCATGCTCTGTTCAAAAATGGAGCAACCATCTCTTTCCTGCCCATGCCTGGACCCTTTTGCCTATTGTAGCCTTTCTGGTTTCTGCTGCTGCCTAGGGACCCCACAGGGAAGTTTCTAATCATAGTTGTGCCAGCTACCCCTGTTAAATCCTRAATGTCCTGGTCCCAGAAATGTCCTAGTCACTGAAACTGAATGCCTAATAAAAATGCCTGATTAATATTGTTACTATACCAAAACAAATGATTTTTAGAGTTAAAACAAAGCTATCAATAATCACACTTCCTAAACCATGGCATACAGATTCTGGATGTCAACTATCTTAAGAAGAAGGAGTTTGTGAAAAAATGGTATTGTAGTTGTTATCTCTTAATGGGTTTTGGGTTTATATTCAGGCTCTTCCACCCTCCACGAGATGTTTGGTAACAGACTATTAAAAATTAATTATTTGTGTACTGGGGATAGTGTGCTAAACCCTATATACTATACTGATCACAGTCAAATTTTCAGAAAGAAACTACTAATTGGATTGTCAGTATTTCATAATTGCTTGATTGATAGGAGAGAAATAAAAGGCCAGAGAGCCCTCTAGTATCTATCTCATCTTACCATTCACAACACAACACTGACTGAAAGAAGCCAAGCTTGTCTACTGAAGACAGCTTGACTCATCTCCACTTTCCAGTTCCTATTTTCTGAAGATATTCCCTCAGAATGGTTGGATATTCAGCATTTGGATAATTTTTAAAAATATTTTCTACCTGTAATCTGTGCTTGCTTATTAGTTCCTGAGAAGTTGTATGAGGACCTCACAGATGTTTTAAAAAACACTTAAGAACAAATGAGTCAGAAATATTAAAACACTAAGCTTATCACCTAAACTGAATATTTATGCAGCACTGAGATAATCTAAATTTAGTATATGCCATGAAGTGCTAAGTTGTTAATGTAAAATTATGAACTAAAGTCTTGCCATTTACTACTCTATGAAACTGAATGATGCAAAACATCATAATTGTTGGCAGCTTTAGTAACATCCATTAGGTCTACAGTCACTTGCAATGCCTATTGCTATAGATTTTTATGTATTTCAAGTAGGCATTTTGCATACTGAAAAAAATAAAGTACTTTACACCATCTCAAAAATGCAGTAAGCACTTTAATGGTGAATTCCTCAAGGACATCATAAAGCCATATAGTCTAAAATATCCCAGCTCATTTATGGAGTGCAGACTTACAACAGTTAGGGATTATAAGATTTTAACCATAGCTAAGGTTCATGAAAGTGAGAAATCTCCCATGTTAAGTTATAGAAAAATGGACCAAAACTTCTTTTCAAAATAGAAAACAAAGTTTCTATCTCATGGCTACTGAGAAAGTAAACCAAGGAAGAGGTTAGCAGTAGTGTCTACAAAAGGCTGTGTGCATGCCCATACTCATGGCAGCACACAAACTCCTCTGTGGCCTTTCTCAGGAATGTCATTTCCATCTATAGATTGCTTCTGCTTAACAATTGCTTCATTATTACTGAGAAAACATTTTGAACTATGTAAATAAATAACAATTCTTTAAAGCCACGGAGGCAGAAAGGTGATCTGTCTGGATTCAAGGACAGCTACGAGAAACTGGGATTAGAGAAAAGCATTGTTTCATGAGAGGGTCAATTTGCCTCAAAAACGTGTTTATTTTTCATTTTGTTTTGGTAGTGTCCTTGTAGACAATCATAAATTTCATATGTATACACATACACACACACACACACACACACACACACACACACACACACATTTTCAAAGGAAGTATGTGAATGACATCTACTACCAACATTTCTGAATAATGATTTTCTCTGTTCTTCAGTTAAGYATGTTATTTACTRTTTTTCCTTGGCCTTTGACAGTTTGCTTTTTGTATGTATTTTTCTTGTGATTCATTTCATTCCATTTCTGGTCCACTTTTTAATCATCTTTTCCTATTTTACCTTTATCTAATGTATAACATTATATGCTCATTGGTAATTTCAATATCAAACCAAACCTAGTCTGTATTATTCAGCCCAGCATTTCTATGTTGACTGATATTGTATTTTTTTAATGTTTTTTTTTTACTTACATCTACTCATTCCACAAGGAATTGATGACCATTCAGAAGTGAATGTGAATGTTTTGATTAAGTAAAAGTTAATGTAGACAAACCTATTTGAGTGAAATGTGGTTAGAAATAAGTAGTCTAGTGCCCATAGACATATATTTCACTTAACTGGATTTTTTTCAAAGATAATACTTTCTTTCTTTTTTTAAGATTTATTTATTTATTATATGTAAGTACACTATAGCTACCTTTAGACACAACAGAAGAGAGTGTCAGATCTCATTACGGATGGTTGTGAGCCACCATCTGGTTGCTGAGATTTGAACCTCAATCAGGACCTTCAGAAGAGCAGTCAGTGCTCTCAACTGCTGAGCCATCTCTCCAGCCCCTTGACTGGATTTTCACATAGCATTCCAATCAGCTGATAGTTGGAGAATTTGTACTCTAGATTGCCTCATTCCCAATGGTCTAAAGTGAATATGGCTGGCTTTTTTTTGAGAAAATAATCCTGTGTGGCTCAATTTTTTCAGTCATACTATGCACTGAGTCCTTTCAGTGATGGAAGAGCTATACTATGTGTTCAGCATAGAATTGCATTAAATATTTTTATTCCACTCTATAACTTTGACAGATCAGTTAATGGATAGGTCACAATGGCTATGTGGCTTTGTACCCTTCCATAGGTCCCACGGGTAGAAATCTGTTTAAGATTACTCCTTGGGGAAGTTACTCTAAAGAGCATGCACTTGCTTTTCTTTCTAATTGGCCACTCTCTTAGGAGCAGGAACATTCCCATTCAGTGCAGATGGTAGAAAACTGACACATCCAAAACTCACATCACTATGACACTACCCAAACTCTTTAGATAAAATTGCATCAAAAATATATGTGTTAGGGTTAACCCAAGTATGTACGCATATATGTTTGTTTGTTATCCATATTAAATTAATAAATTAACAACTTAATTTATATACTGAGTATTGAGCACATCTTCAGCATTATTAATAAGTAATCTACCACTTAACTACTACATCCACAGCAGTTAGTTTCCTCCATACTGGACAAAAGAATTTTTTTCTTAAAAAATGAAAACATAAACCAAAAACTGTAATAATTAATCTCATTGATCACCCCAAACCAGCATGTTGTTTTAAGTTGCCACAACCTATCAAATAGACTACAAACTTGCTAATTGTGCCATTACTTCCTAGGAGTCCCTCATTCTCCCTTTCTACTTTCCCCTTCATCCATGTACTTTATTAATCTGTACTTAATCCAGATTAATCCATTCTGTGGTTCTTAAAGATCATCCACCCTAGGTCTGCTCATTGGCTCCATTCATGCTTTATAAGACACAAAACTTTTGGATTACAGAGCTTTTCCTAGCATATTCATGGAGACTTCCYTTCCCCCTAAAACTTTTCTAACATACTTTTATTTATTGCCCTCATCAGATTTATCATAAGTTAAGATTGTTTTACAAATGTTTTTACAGTGAAATTTCAATTTTTATTTCACATATAGTAGTTCTCAGATATTTCTTCTTGCTTTATATCTGTTTTCTATTTACCCAGAAACTGGGTCAAGACCGAATTTTATCCCCCATATTTGTCAAGTCTAGTCATGATATTTTTTTAAATGCTCAGGACATTGGAATACAAGCCAGAGGAATCAAAATAACTCTTTTTGTAATTAAGGTATTTAGGAACAAAAAATATGCAATGAAGTTGGGAAGATCATTTAGCAAATAATGGTATATGTGATAAAAATCTGGTAACTGTAGTTGACCCTTCAAGCCCATCTAATGTTCAAAGGAGACAACTGACTCCACAAAATTGTCCTTTGACTTCCTCATATACACTGTGCTCTTGCTCTTGACAAACCCGATCTGAAGCACATGCTGTGACATATTTATAAGAGTACTAAATTTAAAAAAATAAAAGAAACATTTGCAGTAAATTTATCTCAATATTTCTGTTGAAGAGACCATCCACTGATTTGTCTGAACGATGCTTGCAAAAGCCGTTCTTATAATATCAATAGTTTTCAAGGCTTTGACATGTTCAGTATGTCTTCTAACAGTGAATCACATCCCCAACCCACGAATTTAATTCTTTAATTATTACATTTGTTTAACTTTAAGTCAATCCATATCCTTTTTATTTATTATTTTACTTCTTTTGAAATAAATTGAATGAAATCCACATCTGTGGTCAATACTGCTATGTCTCTGAAAACTAAATCACACAGACTGTGAGAGAAGTGGATGTCTTGTACTTGAGCATCTGGTTTGATCCAATCTCATGGCTAGTGTGCATCTAATAATTGTTTTTGAAAGAATGAATGCGTAAGTAAAACCACTGAGCACTTTGAAGGAGCCTAAGAAGCTGGCATAATTGTCACCAAGTGGTGACATTGTCTCTAGTTCTAAATCCCCTGGAGTGAACTTTACTAATATAGTATATGATATATTTTCCTGAGAAAAGAAGACGAATTTGCAAAGACTTGCTGTTCTGTTAGGGGGCAGGCTCTCACCTGTTTTCTTTAAAAAAAAGAAAAAAAACATATATTCCTTATTTACATTTCAAATAATTTCTCCTTTCCTGGATTCCCCCTCCCCGAAAGTCCCATAAGCCCTCTTCCCTTCCCCCTGTTCTCCAATCAATCCCTTCCTGCTTCCCTGTCCTGGTATTCCTCTAAACTGCTGCATTGAGCCTTTCCAGGACCGGGGGCCTCTCCATCCTTTTTCTTGGGCATCATTTGATGTGATTTGAATTGTTTCTTGGGTATTCTGAGATTCTGGGCTAATATCCACTTATCAGTGAATGCATACCATGGGTGTTCTTTTGTGATTGGGTCACTTCACTCAGGATGACATTCTCCAGTTCCACCCATTTGCCTAAGAATTTCATGAATTCATTGTTTTTAATAGCTGAGTAGTATTCCATAGTATAAATATACCACATTTTCTGTATCCATTCCTCTGTCGAGGGACATCTGGGTTCTTTCCATCTTCTCACTATTATAAATAGGGCTGCTATGAACATAGTAGAGCATAAAGAACTCAAAAGGTAGACTCTGGAGAGCCAAATAACCCTATTAAAATGGGGTACAGAGATAAAGAATTTTCACCTGAGGAATATCAAATGGCTGGGAAGCACCTAAAGAAATGTTCAACATCCTTAGTCATTAGGGAAATGCAAATCAAAACAACCCTGAGATTTCACCTCACACCAGTCAGAATGGCTAAAATCAAAAACTCTGGATAAAAGAGGTGCTGGCAAGGAAGTGGAGAAAGAGGAATACTCTTCCACTGCTGGTGGGGTTGCAAGCTGGTACAACCACTCTGGAAATCATTCTGGCATTTCCTCAGAAAACTGGGCATGATACTACCGGAGGACTCCATTATACCACTCCTTGGCATATACCTAGAGGATTCCCCAGCATGTAAGAAGGTCGCCTGTTTTCATTACCCATAGAAAATGACAGCTACTCATATGGTAAGTGACTAAGTAACTAACCTTTGTGTGACCTTAGGAAAGTCTCTTAAGCATTCTGATAATCTGTTTTTTTTTTTTTTTTCTCTGCAAAGTGAACAAAAARGATACTATCATGATTAGGATTACATGGATACGTACTATTATTTTCTRTATTCTTATACTTTCCTGGAACTTTGCAGAGTTTTGACAGTGAGTCATGTGAGGTGGTATGAACAGGAATGACCTCTGTACTCATTTGTTTGAATGTTTGATTCATAGGGAGTGACACTATGAAGAGATCTGGCCTGGTTAGAGTAGATATGAACTCGTTGGAGAAAGTGTGTCATTGTGGAGACAGGCTTTCAGGTCTCCTATGCTCAATCTATGCCCTGTATGGAAAACAGTTCCCAAATGCTGCCTGCAACTCAAGATGTAGAACTCTCAGCTCCTTCTCCAGCAATACCTCTGCCTGGTCACTGCCATGCTTCCTACCATGACAATAATGGATTAAACCTCTAAAACTGTAAGCCACATCCAATTAAATAYTTTCCTTTATAAAACTTGCATTCATCATGTTGTCTCCTCACAGCAATAAACCTTTAACTAAAACACATGACAAAGGTGCCTGTGAATGAAAATGGCACATGCCACTTTTAAGCATGACTCCTACTACTTCAGGCTCAACATTCTTCCCTGTCTTTTTTTCCTCTTCTCCATTAACCATATGCAAAGGACTCCTTAGATGATTCTATAAATTGAATTAGCATTATAGCACAAATGTAGCAAAGAGTAATCCTGTATATATTTAAGCCACTAAATAGTGCTGTTATTAGAAGATGATAGGCCCTAGAATTAACTAGGGCTATAGCTACAAAGATTCTTGTAAAGATTGATAAGTAGAGAGTACAATATACTAGCTGATTCATGAGACAAATGTGGTATGTACTAGTTATAAAYATTTTTATCATTTTTAACTTTAGCTGAAGTATATTTATGAGGAGGCTAGTTACACTAATTTGTTACATAATGTGTATGTGTATGCACATTCAGGTAATCACATTTAGAAGATACATGTTAAGGGGGAATTCTACAAATGCCCTCTACCTTATCTTTTGAGGCAGAGTATCTTCCTGAATCCAGAATGCCCAAGTTTTTACACAGGTGTTGAGTATCTTAACTCGGATCATCATACTTACATGGCAAATACTTAACARGTAAACCATATAAATAATTAAATACATATATATTTATTTATAAATAATTAAATATATATATAAATAATTTCTGATTGCTGGATTATAAATGTTACGCTTTTTAATGTCACTCTATGACATTTGCTATATCAAGTATGTGAATTTTTGGCATCTGTTTCTCCACTAGATATTTTCTACTGAGGAAGTTTCCATGCATTCATAAGGAATATCATGTCTACTGCAATCTACATTTATAGCCTTC